>CM063513.1:56282238-56397238 GCA_032199755.1 Ambrosia artemisiifolia | reverse complement strand
TAGCTCCATTGATTATCTGCACCATCTTCTCTCTTGGCCCAAAGCAAAAAATTGGACCTATATTTTGTTGATTAGTATTATCCCCTTTGGTTGCGTTCTCTCCATCCGAGACTTGGAGCCCATTTCCCCCAAGTAGCGTGTTGGATCCCTTATGAGGTTGTACCCCCGTCGCCTCATCCGATTTCACCTGCGCTTCGTGTAATCGAACTATTTCGACCCCAGAGTCCACCGGCAGAGTTTCTAAGGATTTAATCTCATTAGGCATTGGTCCCGGGGAAATATCACCATAGCGAGCCCTCGTAGGAGGGGCTTGAGTGGATCCCAAGGAAGGCGGACTCCTAAAGTTTCTGCTCCTTTTACCCATTGAAGGTAGGATTGGTGTTGCACCATCATAATTTTCAACTGGACCCTCAATATTATTATTATTATCATTCAAAGAATGATTGGAACAATAAAGGCCATTGTTAGTTGCCACATATGGACAGCCAATGATATCAGAGAAACCCAGGGGCCCACCTTCATTATTGTTATTATTATTAATAATCGCCCCTTCATTTAAACCATCTTGGGCCCCACAATCTGACAATACATTATGATTATTCTCATGCATGCAAAGACTGTTAGACTTCCCAATACCAGTGTCCACTGTATTCTGTTCGGTTGCCCCAACCAGTGGTGTCCCTCCGCCATCGTCCTCCCGCCTGAATTCGCCTTCTTCCGTCTCAGAGTCGCACGACACCGAAAGATGAGTGGACTTACCCAGATCAACAGCGGCCTCAGCCGGAACAAAACTCCCAGGCTTCGACTTAAATTTCGTGGATTTCACTGGGTCAGTACCCTCCCTGAAACAATCAGGATACCAGGAGTGATCCGCTTCTTCTACCCAAAGTTTGATCGTCTGTTGCTTCCATAAAACATCTATTTCTTCGGAGATACGTTTGCCCGTGCTGACCAGGACCGCCACTGAATCATCGGACAGGATGCCATCTTTAACACTAGCGGAGGATTCTTGAACCACAGGTCCAAACGAAGCGGCGATGGAGTTGAACACCGTCCTGTCCCACATCAGAATTGGGACTCCCGTAATTTTTAGCCACGCAACCCTTTCATGACTGATTTGTTGTCCCGTCCACCTGGTAAGATCATTGAACCACCCATTCCACAACTCAACCTTGTCATTTAGCAACTCCTCTGCCAGACGTTTGGTGGGGAAGGTGAGTAGGACCTTCATCCCCGAGATGTACCTTAAGGTAACGTCTTCGATTTCTGAGCCTTTGAGAAAGTCATCCAGTCTACATAGTCTAAGAACATCCTTAACAATACCGACCAGAGAACAACTACTCAATAACGACTGAACTTGAAACACCTGGTACGGAATGAGCACCACTTTGTTCTCCTTTCTTCTCCCGTCTGAATCTCTCTCCATGCAACCATTAATGAAGTTGTTCCCTACCTTCCATACCTTGCTCCCTTGAGGCCCTCTGTTAACGTGTGTAGCATCGACAGTTCGGAGAGGTTGAGTATGTGAGCTGTCGAGAGGTTTATCATGAACATTCCCAATATCCCTAATATCCTCTTTGTTAAATTTTGCCACATTAGCACGTAGTTTTTCCTGGCCCATACTGACATTGGAGAGAGCCTTCATCATCGCTTCGGGTGTTACGGACGTCTTCAAATCTGATAAAAGCAAAGAACCGACCCGTTTTATCTTTTCTTCTTGGAAGGTAAGAATCCGTCATCTTGCCGCATACCTTGAAGCCTTCCCACAGCATACGAAGGGAGCAATATTCAGGTAGGTTTGAAATGTAAAAAGTAGTGATATTCTCTCCCAGTCGTTGTTGTTGTCGATGTTTGTTTTGTTGGTTTGATCTCCCGTTGTTTCGTCTTCTTCGCCGTTGTTGTTCCCATTCTCCGTCGCCTTCGCTCTCTCCTTCGCCATCACTTGCCATCTCCCTGTTCAAATTTTAGTTAACCAAAAATCAACACAGCTACTCTTAATGCCAAAAAAGAATAACATGAGTTGTAAGTGAAACGCGCAAACGCAATTATTATTTGCTTCCTTCTCCAACGACCAGGATGGTTCTACTTGCAAATTGTCTATCTAACCACACCTATATAAACTCTCCCTTTAACACAAGTCTTTCCCATCACATCCATCCATCTCTATCACCACCTCTTACTGAATACAACAATGGCACGATCAGAATATTATTCAAACTCTAAAGCTTATGCAATCGCCTTAACAATTTCAAGTCTAATAGTAGTCGCATCCGCTGGAAGTTTTTATGATGAAGTAGATATCACTTTTGGTGGCAAACGTGCTAGAATTCTCAATGACGGTCATGATCTCTCCCTTTCACTCGATCAATACTCGGGGTCGGGTCTCCAGTCCAAGAATGAGTATCTCTTTGGGAGGTTCGACATGCAACTCAAACTAGTACCTGGCAACTCTGCTGGTACTGTCACCACATTCTATGTAAGTAATATTTTATATCTTAATCTTTGTGTCCACATTTATTCGTTATTTACAAGGTCTAACAAAAAAACATGTGTTTGAATTGATTACTCACATCAGTTGTTATCACAAGGCGCGGGACATGACGAGATAGACTTTGAATTCTTGGGCAACTCGACAGGAAACCCTTACACAATACACACCAATGTGTATTCACAAGGCAAAGGAAATAAAGAACAACAGTTCCACCTATGGTTCGACCCTACTGCAGCCTTCCACACATACACCATCGTATGGAACGCACAAAGAATCATGTAAGTCTCGCATTTAACATATCTGTTACAAGTTCTTGTCATTTTCCCTCATTTTTTTATAAGAGTTGCATGGAATATAATAATACTCCTTAATTTGTTGCAGTTTTATGATAGATAACATACCAGTAAGGGTTTTTAACAACCACGAGGCTGCTGGGGTCCCCTTTCCTAAGAGCCAACCAATGAGGGTTTATGCCAGCTTGTGGAATGCCGATGATTGGGCAACCCAAGGTGGGCGTGTAAAGACTGACTGTACTTATGCACCTTTCACAGCTTCCTATAGAAATTTCAATGCCAATGCCAACAAAGTGGGCCCCAACTCAAAGTCAACTACTTCTGGAAATGAAAACCAGGCATGGAGTACACAAGGACTTGATGCAGCAGGGCGAAATAGGATTAGGTGGGTTCAAAACAAGCACATGATCTACAACTACTGCAACGACTACAACCGGTTTCCAAATGGTCTTCCAGCTGAATGCACACGGTTTAGATTCCTCTAAAGATTACACAAGATCATAATCAACATATATCCCCTTATTTCATAAGGGTATTATAAGGATATTGAGGACAATTAAGACACTTAGGAGGGTAATATAGACATTTTACTCACCTCCTCCTTTACAATAGCAAAACACTTTTACAATTATACCCTCCATCTCTCATTCCTGCCCATTGATCATTCAATCGACCATCATTCAATGTATCCTAAATTCAACGCGATCCCAATTCTTAACCTGCTGGTTTTTCAAGTGTTAATCATCATAAATTCGTTATTTGAAGCGTTAATCATCATAAATATTGTCATGAAGATCATCATAAATTCGTCATCAAGGCCTGACAATGAATTCCCTTTATAGAGGGCATTGTCACTATTCAGATCCAATAAACTACTGAACGATCAGGTTACCTCGCTTCTTATACATATTGTTTGTGTTTATAGTAATTGGTGAGTTGTATGATGTTATTGTTTAGGGTTCTTGTGCTTTGGGGCTTTTTGTTTATTTGGGGCTTTTTGTTTATGAATTGAGATGTGCTTCTTTGTTTCTTGTTCTATGTATCATTTAGGGTTTTTGTAATGACCACATCTCATGTACGTGTTCCGACGGCTCCGGCGCCGGCATGTTGAATTAATTTTTAAACATATTTTATATCTTTTATGAATAGGATCTTAAATTTTTTAACCGCCAAATTTAAGTAATTACAAATGTGATTGCTTAAGGTACAAATATTTGATGTATTTGATGAAGGGTAAATCTGACTTTTAGTTAATGAGAGAGGTTAGTGTTAAATTGGAGAACAGTAAATGTACATATTCGTAATTCATGGAATATAATAATACTCCTTAATTTGTTGCAGTTTTAGGATAGATAACATACCAGTAAGGGTTTTTAACAACCACGAGGCTGCTGGGGTCCCCTTTCCTAAGAGCCAACCAATGAGGGTTTATGCCAGCTTGTGGAATGCCGATGATTGGGCAACCCAAGGTGGGCGTGTAAAGACTGACTGGACTTATGCACCTTTCACAGCTTCCTATAGAAATTTCAATGCCAATGCCAACAAAGTGGGCCCCAACTCAAAGTCAACTACTTCTGGAAATGAAAACCAGGCATGGAGTACACAAGGACTTGATGCAGCAGGGCGAAATAGGATTAGGTGGGTTTAAAACAAGCACATGATCTACAACTACTGCAACGACTACAACCGGTTTCCAAATGGTCTTCCAGCTGAATGCACACGGTCTAGATTCCTCTAAAGATTACACAAGATCATAATCAGCATATATCATTATTTTGTTGTGAATGTATTTTGAAGTCGAAAATTCTTTATTCTTTATACAATACTCAAATTTGGATTATGAATAATTACATAAGTATAAAACAAACCAACTGGGTTTCTTCTTTGGGTTTATGCCTTTATAATTCATATGCATTCTAATGTTTTTGAATGAACTTGGATGTGAAACATAGGTCGTCATATTTGGATACATTATGGATATTTTTTAAATGGTTAGAGCTTCTTATAATGAGCCTCAGTCTAGCAATTGTAGATTGTTTGATGAGGTTTTAATGGTAGAATATTTAATAGTATACACTATGTACAACATATTCTTAGGAATATTGTTTACTATAGATTGATCTAGTTTCTTAGTAACTAGTGAGGTACCCGCGCGTTGTGGCGGGAGCACAATATTTACTAAAAACGAAGTAACAAAAATAAACATGTAATGATAAATGCAAATAAGGGTAATACACATGTCATATGGTCTTGTTGCCTCTTACATGAGACAGAGTGACATCATAGACTCCTCATGAAGGCTTGGCATGATGACCAAGCTTCGATATGCGTTTAAGTTTAGATTAATATATAGTAGTGTAAGGTTGGAAAAAGAGAAGTTTGTCATCTTCTATTATTGTTTTTAAATTTTGCGGGTAACCTTCATAAATACTTTATAATATAGTATAGAAATAGATATAGATAAAAACATTTTAGGAATTCTCTATGTCTAACTCTTATAGTCATGTATTTACAAGTATTGTCCACGTCGGCAGTGGCGAAGCTTGACCCGAAGGTTCGGGGGGTCGGAAGTCACCGGGGGTCGAAAGTCACTAGTTTCGGGGGGTCGAAAACCTGTTTCGGGGGGTCGAAACCCTATATTTTGAAAAATTTTCTATACGAATACTATATAATCGGAACTTCTGCGCGAAAATTCGGGGGGGTCGGCCGCCCCTCCCCGCCCCAACTAAGCTATGCCAATGCGCGTCAGTTGAGAGGAAAATTTCAAGTATTGTATCTTCCACAAGTAAGGAGAAAATTTTTATTGTTGTATCTTCCATGTCTTTAGTTACTACTAAATATTTATAGTCTTTATTGTTTTGAATGATATAGTTTTATTGTTTAAAATTAAAATTATTCAAGTTAAACTACCGGCTCGATTATTATGAATTTATTTTTGATCTATTGTTTTGCGTTTTTTATTTTAACTCTCATGTTTATAAAAAAATAAACATAGTTCATTCATTGTTTTACTCTACAAATATATAGTAAGCTTCCATCATTCCATGCTCTGTTTATGTCACAATTTATAGACATTGTTTAGGTTCAGAATTATTCAACTTAAACTACCGGCTTGATTATTACGAATTATTTTCATTATATTTTTTACATTTTTAATTTTAACTCTCATTTTTACAAAAGATAAACACAATTCATTCATTGTTTTACTCTACAAGTACGTGGTAAACTTCCCTCATTCTATGTCATGTTTATTTCTCATTTTATTATAAAAAGCCAAATGGCATCGCCGGTTTAAATAATTAAAAATATATGACATTGATTAATCGGTCAATATGCAAGTTGTTTTCCACAAAATATGATATGTAATGAATGAGTGTCTTTTGTCAACAAACAACCCAGTTGTGTATACTACTATATAATCGTAAGATGTTATATATTGTATTCAGATCATATGGATAATTTGTGGTTTTTAATTGCAAAAACTTTTTTATGACAACCCTTAAGAGTTTTTTATACATTAGCTCATGAGTAAGGCTATAATATGATCATGTTTCCTATGCATGTCAAGCCTAAACATACAAAATCATCTCACTCTACCTTATCTATCAATTTTTGTAACTTACCTATCAATTTTATGAGCGATTACGATACTTTCGTGCATCAATATATTATTCGATTTATTTTCTATGAACTTCCTAAATTAAAAATACAACCGTAGATATTAACTTTATAAAAGATTATAAAAACAACAAACTATGGAATGGTTGGGGTGTAAACACATAATGTTTGCAAGAATATTGTTTTAATGGTGAACAAAATATTACCTTAAGATCAGTACCCTTTATTTCACAATATTTTGAACAACCAAATACAACATAACGGTTATCCGCAATACTCTCGTACACAAAATCCCTTATGAATCTACAAAAACAAAAGAAAATGGTTCATTAATTGTTTTAATGGTAGATGACAACCATAAGATATCAGTAAAAATAAGACCTCATAAAGGTACAAATTAAAGAAAGAAGTCGATGACAATGTCAACTAACAAACCAAAGATTATAAAGAAAATAGGAAATGAGAGAGTTGTTTCATTGAGATGTATATGTATATAATAACAACACAATGGCCATTATTTATAGGGCTCTAACAGAATGTATAGACATAAATGAGATAAAAGAGTGAGGAACATGTATAGTCACCTAATAACTTTTAAAAGAGTTAGAAACATGGATGGTCACTATTAACTTTATTATTTCATAATCAACTTAATTGTTAATGTAAAAAGACAACTTCACCCCTTTACTACCTTCATTAAGTTATTGTACCATATGCATTATATGTTGTAATTACTTAAATTTGGTTGGAATCCTTCCCTCATGCTTTATAATATAGTATAGATATGTTGTACATAATATACACTATTACCATGTGTAGTGGTACGTGAAATTGGGTGTTTTCCCCTTTCACCATGCCTCATAACTGATCGCGTGTCGAATGCTAATAAAAAACTATATTAAAAACAACTCCTTAGCTACAAGGACTGCAGTATAGGGAGTATGGTTGTCGAACCACGAGGAGTATGTGGTTAGTGTTAATAGCAATTTTATTAATTAAACTAATTAATTAAAAATGATATTTTATGAAGTAGAATGTTGTTGTGCTTGAAAAAGTTGATTAAGTGATTTGAATAGAAAACAATAATAATAAAGAAGTAACTCCGTCTAAACTTCAGGTTCTAGGTTTCACACAGTTTTCAATTTATAGATTGGGAACCACATAAACATAGTTCTGGAAATTAGTTAACTAGCTAGTAGCACATGTTCTTGTCATCAAACCCTTTTTATGTCACCCAACCCGCTACTAAGTTTTGTCATCAACCGAACAAGTTGTAAAGAAATGACTCAAAACACAGTTCAATTGTTTGGTTAACTAATGCATCAATAATGTTTGAGATGTTTGTCATCACAAGCAAAAACAAAATCCAATACTTAAAGAAATATAAAAAGTGTGAAACCTAATCGAACCATTCGTCTAGAGGAAGTCACAAAGGATTTAGCCTTGCATCTTGGTCGCGTGCATCCCTCCCTCTTGTTCCTGTCTTCTGTCGTGCGAACTTATGTTGTCTCGATTCCTCATCAGCCGTCAATCATAAGAACCTCATTAATCCTCGTCGATGACATTTTTTAATTCCCTAAACCTTCCCTGCCTTTTTTCTTGGGCCGCAACCACACACCAAATGTATTAAAGTCATTGCCATTGATAAGGCCCACATTATTTTTTTGTCCCATACTTGCAACCCACGAGCAAATATGTCTCCAACTCTCCATCCTTTTATTTGTTTTAATCTTTCTTTTCCTTCATTCCAATAGCACTTACCTATCCATCCAACACATAAGGTATTAAATGCGTACATATTCAAATCATCACTCCATGGCTACTTCTAACTTAAAAACATATAAAACATTTTAAATAAATTGTGATCCACGATTGAACTAATATAATTAGTTCATGAACCAATAAAATATAAAACATGTCAAAACAATAAATTTCAAACAAATATCGATGCATTGCTTATCATAGTTAATATTCAATAACGTGTACCTAAAGCATCGATTAAACACTAAAATATATACAAAACTAGCATATTAACAAGGTGTTTTCACAAACACATCAATAACGCCCCACACACCGCCCCCGGGGGTGTTATGAGTGAAAAATGGCCTTGTGAGTTTTTTTCCACGCCGTTTGATGGCGTTTTGAGGCATGATTTTTGTGGAGCCAATCAGATGAGGCCAAATGATTGGGGCGTGAAATATTTGCAGTACCACTACATGTGGTCTTAATATTAAAGCGACTATCTCTGCTTTGTTGTTTTATTCAAGTGTACATGGTTTGACTCTAGCTATTGGGTTTGAGTCGAGTCAATCTCACTCTGTTTTGGGGACCTCCAAGACTGTCTTTCCCTGTGTTTCCTAGTCAACCCCTTCTCTGCTCCTTTCCTGACCCTTTCTAAGCTCTTGAATCCTGCCCGCCCTTAAAACATTATTTGGTCGAAATCAAGTTCAACTAAAGGTTAAATTACAATAAAAAATTTAAGGGGAGCAATCGAGATTTTTACCTACAAATTACATTAATTTTTTTTTCAAGGAGGCAGATGCCCCCTAGGATGTATAGCCTGCCCCTCGCAACAATAGTATGTACGTCATTGATAATCTGTTGGTGATATGGTTATCTATAACCCATTGGTGAAGATGACATCCTTGACCCATAGGTGAGAATATTATCTCATATTTACCTTTTTCTGAACGTAAAAAAATGTCCTATATCGGGTAGTGATCCTTCGGTGAAACGAGTTGGTGATCAACCAGGGAAGTCTTTAATTACTTAATTAGTAACGAGCCTTTTACACAGAGACCATCACTGATGAATTACCGACGGATTATGCCTTCAATGAGGGACCACAAACTGTTATTTCGTTTGCTTAACATTGATTTTTTTTAATGTAACGTTTGAGGGAATTTTATCTTTGAACACACGTACTGACGTACATTCTTTATAATTAAGAGTTGATTATAAACATAAAATTAACCTTTTCAACATAACTACTGTAAAATAGGAAATGTTCATTGAATTATTACCTTTCAACGGTGGGACTAATTTTTTGGCACGCGTACGGAGAAACAACATACCAAAAATAATAACAATGAGCTGTAACGCGGTAACTCTTTTAAGTATTTATTTCTTCTTCGTTTTCAAGTTAGTTCACCACTCTAAACTCCTTAAATATTTGCTTCATTTCATCGAGGTTGATTCCTCTTGCAAATTGTTTGATCTAACCACACTATATAAACAATCTTCTTCCCACAAATCTTTTCCATCACATTTATCCTATCTATCTTTTTCACAACCTCTCGCGAAAAACAGCAATGGCACAGTTAGATTGTTCAAATTCTAAAATGTGTGCAATCACACTAACAATTTCATGTCTAATAGTGGCCGCATATGCGGGAAGTTTTTACAATGAAATGGACATCACTTTTGGTGGTGAACGTGCTAAAATTTTCAATGGCGGTCGGGATCTCACACTTTCACTCGACCATTACTCTGGCTCAGGTTTCCAGTCCAAGAATGAGTATCTCTTTGGAAGGTTCGACATGCAACTCAAACTAATACCTGGCAACTCTGCTGGCACTGTCACCACATTCTATGTGAGTACTATGTCATATTATGTACACTTTTATTAGTATATTTACCATGGTTGGCTTACCAAAAACATGTGTTTGCATTGAATCGTTTCAGTTGTCATCACAAGGGGCGAGACGTGATGAGATAGACTTTGAATTCTTGGGCAACTTGACAGGAAACCCTTATACGATCCACACCAATGTGTATTCACAAGGAAAAGGAGATAAAGAACAACAGTTCCATCTATGGTTCGACCCTACTGCAGACTTCCACACATACACCATCCTATGGAACCCACAAAGAATCATGTTAGCATTGCATCCAACATATACATTTTTCATTTTTCTCTTTTGTTTTATGTATATTAATTGCATGAGCACTGATGTCATAATAAAACGTTTGATTTTGCTACAGTTTCATGATAGATAACATACCATTTAGGGTGTTCAATAACCATGAGGCTATTGGAGTCCCTTTTCCCAAGAGCCAACCAATGAGAGTGTATTCTAGCTTGTGGAATGCCGATGATTGGGCAACCCAAGGTGGGCGTGTAAAGACTGACTGGACTAAGGCACCTTTCACTGCATCCTGTAGGAGATTCAATGCCAATGCCAACAAAGTGAACCCTAATTCAAGGTCAACAAGTTCAAAAAACGACAATCAGGCGTGGAGAACCCAAGTACTTGATGCACCAGGGCGAAACAGGATTAGGTGGGTGCAAACAAAGTACATGATCTATAACTACTGCAATGACTACCATCGGTTTCCCAATGGTCTTCCTGTTGAATGCACACGGTCCAGATTCCTATAAAGCCTAATCAAGATCTTGATTTGCATATTTGATTAATTCGACGTGAATGCTTTTTGATTTATAAAATTCTTTGTTCTTTTATTCAATGTACACTACATAAATTGAGATTTTGAATAAAGATATCCAGTAAGTAGATTTTTGGTGTTTTCACGCAGAGAGAAAAATTAGGTGGATGAGTGAAGTAGTGAGATAAAAAGAGAGGAGGGAAGTTCTTGGAATTTTTTTGCCAAATTGGTAGTTTTTCCAACAAAATTTGTGTCTTTGGTAGATGTCAGGAACGAATTTGTGTCTTTGGAAGACCCGCAATCTTAGATTGCGGGATAGGTTGATGTGGCATTCCAACTAGGACGAGCAAGACAAGGTGGACGAGGGTGGGACTTGCAGACGTGGCTTGTATCAGACGTGGAAGTCCCGCAATCTATGATTGCGGGAATATGCTTTCAAAAACTATTCTTGCAATCCTAGATTGCGGAAATGGGTCAGAAAAGCTCATTGTTTCTTGGACCCGGGTGTAAATATGCCATAGTTTTTTTTAACTTGATGTTTGTAAAACATATAACTAACAAATTTGTGTGAATTGTGAAATTATGAATGTAGATGTAGATATGCCATAGAAGCTTTGTGTATTCGTTTATATAAGCTGAATTGCATTCATTCATCTTCAATGTATTGATTAAATGCCTACCAAATTCACTATTACATGCAGCTTTGCAGGGAATCTATATACTATCATGCATGAAAGAATGCTGCAAAGTGTAAGAAGAGAGTGTAGAGTCCCGCAATCTGCAATTAGAAAACAAACCTGCAAACAGTAGACTTCCGCAATCTGAGATTGCAAGTCTGTTTCTTTTCAGCCCATTCCCGCAATCTAAGATTGCGGGACTTCCACGTCACCTCCAGACCACCACTCTCGTCCACCTTGGCCAGCTTTGGTTACACGTAAGCTATTCCCGCAATCTAAGATTGCGGGACTCCTACTTTCACAAACTATCCTCTGACATCTACCAAAGACACAAAATTTGTTAAAAATTCTACTATTTTATCAAAAAACTCAAGTTCTTGGTAAAAACGGATTTATTTCGGCAATAATTAGATGGCATGGATTTATAGTTAAAACATTCACAATACTTACCCTAACTGTTCTTAAAGCTTTACTGGGTTAACATGAAAATTCATTTGTGTAAGCTTCCACAAGCCAAAGCCAAAATCGTTTCACACTCATTTTTGGAAGAAAAAAAGAGAGCCCAAATCTGTCTTCAAAAGCTTTGAATGGCCAAAACCCATTTCGTTCGTAAAAACTAACGAGCCAGTTACTTTCTTTTAATGTGTTGCTGATGACCGGACTCCCACTACTTTCCATCGACATTGCGCAAGTCCAATCTTTATTTACAATCAAATAGTAGGATCCCTACTACATTCTCGATCAACGAATAAGGATATTGTGTTTTGAGGTATTAGCAGGATCCTTGTTGCCTTTCACTCACAACATCAATCTCGTTCACTTGTAAGAAGACCGTGATTTCGCTATAGGAAGTGCTTTTCTTATAAGATATTCCATATTGTCATTATCATTTATGAGCGTCGCCCACTAAAACATCTGGTTAGCCTAGCTTACTACCACAATTTAAATCGCCAATGGTTTCGCATTGTCATTGGCCATTAAATCTGTTTTATTTAGAATGTCATCACAACAGTTTGGCATGTATAAATGAGTTTAGAGTAATAATTTGCAAGCATTTCATCAGAACTATTTGATTTGTCATTAATAATTGAAAATCATAGTAGTATTCTACGTTCCAACCCAAAGCATAGTAAAAATGATTTCATAGAACTCACCGTAGCCTTCGCTATGCAAATGCCTTGCCCAATCTCACTCCCAAGTTTTCCTTATGTCCTATACCCAAGATATCCCAGCGGAGTCACAAATTTGTATATTAACAATATCTCGACAATGATCCTCCACTAAGGATCATGTCTAAATGTCCGTTTTATCTAGGGTTTTATTAATTACTATGTCTACACACTATAATGCGCATTTATACACAACCTAGCTCGTATTGGCAAGAAACTATCACAATGGTGCCTTCAAGTACCTCTGTGGCACCCTAACTGCTGGTAGCACGTATTTCAAGCGTAATTGGCAAAACCATTCCTCTAAGCACATCAGTGCATAATCTAACTACTACTAGAACAATTGGCAATTATTCTCATATATTAATGCTAATCATTAGGCTACCTAATGTGATTGAGCATTTAATGTACATCGGGCATACACAACCTTTCCAAGACTAGCCTTCAGTAATACTATTCTAGCAGTTTTCCCACCCTGACCCAGCACCACACACTCCCACTCTCTCACTCAAAGGAAATCTTGGTATAAAGTTATTACCAGGTAGACCTGCAATACCATCGCCACTCTGAATATATACTAATAATGTTATCGTTACTTAAACAAGTGTTTAAATGTGAGAAATTAAAATGAGCTCCCTCATCACCTATATATATAGCGGGAAGTCTAGGCAGTTAAACGACCCGTATGGGTGAAACCTTGGGCGAAAATGTGGCTGAAACTTGGTATAATGCCAAACACCTATCATACAACCCGTGTAGGTCAAGTTTCACCAAATGATAATTTGAATTTTGGACATTAATGTTTGCATTTTTAGCCCTCAACTTTCTACGACTATTTTGAGTCTTTTATTTATCAACCTGCACATACGCGTACGATCCCATAATACACTTATTTGGGAAATATAAATAAATTTCGATAACCTTTATTTATTGTTTAGATATACTCACCGAGGTGTTACTGTAGTTTGATGGGTCTCACCCATGCCCCTTCCAAGGACATATTTGGTCTCGTGCGGCTTTCTGTCTGCAAATCTAATTTGAACTTGAGTTGCATCGAGGCCATCCTCTTAACTCAACTTATGGAGTTGTGCTGCAGTTTCATCATGCAAACTCAACGAATCATGATGCATAAAGCATCTATAAACATTATGGGAAAACCTTTTACGTTTTCGTAGAATTCCATCTCAAGTCCAATTTTGTAGGCCATCATTTTTGGCACAACTTGCCTTTTAATTCCTTGATCATAACCTTGATGCTTTTATGTTTTCACATGGATTGACTTGCGACCACTTTCGGGAGTTTGATCTATGCATCTTGCTTTGTTGTCTTGATAAATAGTGTTACAAAATTATCAATTGACATAAAACTATATCTTGCTTATTTATGGACTAGCGCCTATATGGCTGTCATGTATTCTTTTATGTTGACGACTTGAATTTGTTGCCCATTGCTTTAGACTTCTCGTCCTACCCGTGGATTCCATCGTTACCATTCCAGGGTTTGTCTTGCCCCTATTCCAAGGGTTTCAATATCCATTTCTTGCTCCTGTTTGGACTAGCGCCTTGAATTTAATGCTTTTGAACATGCTCTTTTTTTGAAGGTCCTAGAACTTAATGCTTTTGAATCTGTTTTTTAAGGTGAAATCAAAATTATATAATGTACCCAAAACTAGCGATCGAGGAGCTAGAGATTGAAAAGAAAAAACTAAGAGTTTAAAACACCGATTACAAAGTCAAACTAGCAAAATGAAAAGAACTCCATTTCGAGTCCCACTACTCCAAAGTCTTGTACTTTGATTGATCTTTTACTCAAATAAAGCAAGTTCTCTTGTTTTCCTCCACCACTATTTGTTATCGATGCCGATTTATTGTTAGATACTTAGATTAGATTGTTCCTTTATGTTCTAAATTTTCCAACATGCCGTGATTACCACGGAATGTAGCATGGCCTTTTCACCTAGTTCCCTTGTAGTATTTTGAACACTTTTGTGAAGATCAAGCGGGTCTTGTACATGAAAATAAAAAATAGGTCTTCAAACATGCTTTTAATGAAACTTTGAATTAGTTGCTCTCCCCATTAATTTCATTAAGTGAGCCCCAACTCATACACAATATTGTTGGTTGAGCGGCCCCCTTTTTCTTCCTATATTTCATTGTTATTCAGTATTGTTTTTCCACAAAAAATAGATGGATTGGTGGTTGAATTTCATTTTCATATGTTTTATAAGTCGAATGGTCTGGATATCGAATGATTTAACATGTTTGACTTGGCATGTACTGGAAATAGCAACCCCGAAGGCAAACCTGTTCGTGTGGAAAGATATGGAGGACAGAATTCCAACAACATTAGCACTGGAAAAAATGGGAATACAAATTTAAAAAACTTGGCATGTACTTTCTGCAATGGGGATGGGGAGTCTACAAAC
This sequence comes from Ambrosia artemisiifolia, assembly GCA_032199755.1. NCBI lineage: Eukaryota > Viridiplantae > Streptophyta > Magnoliopsida > Asterales > Asteraceae > Ambrosia > Ambrosia artemisiifolia. The sequence goes on along the minus strand of CM063513.1, from coordinate 56,382,179 downwards.
CATGTGTTATTAATGTGCAGACAAGCTGTGGAAATTTGGCATCATATTTTATCCTGGATTAAAGCTCCAAATGGACAAATGGAGGACAGTACAGTTAGAGTGTTGGTATGAGCCTTGATAATAATCTCACAAATAACTAATAAGATGAACACTTAATGAACACAATGCACGAATTATTATTGCTGAATAATTGAGAGTACATAATCATAATGGAAATAAACAACAACTTAAATAGACTAAACACAAACGGCTATAAGATGAGAAAGCTCAACAAACCATAAGACCCGGAGATCCTAACCAACTAGCCAAATGGCTTTATTCAAACTGGAAAAGGCACGTGCATGCATGGATCATGAGGGAATATTATTTACTTTCAACACCCCCCCCCTAATTGAAATTCCCTCGTTACCAACATGCTTCTAAACTTCAGAAACTTGTTCTTGTTCAAGGCTTTATTAAGAACATCTGCAACTTGATCATCAGTGTTACAATACTCCAAACTGATCAACTTCTGATTCACCATGTCTCTAATGAAGTGGTGCTTTAGTTCTTTGTGCTTTGTCTTGCCATCCAATACTAGATTTTTAGACAAATGAATAGCTGAGTTGCTGTCACATAAAATCACACAGTTGCATTTTCTTGATTAATCTTCAAATCTTCAAGTATCCTTCTGAGCCAAACAGCCTGACAAGTTGCACTAGTAGCAGCTATATATTCTGCTTCACTGCTAGATAGAGCTATGGACTGTTGCTTTTTAGTGCACCATGAAATAACTCCACTTCCAACTGAAAATACATAGGCGAATACACTCCTCTTGTCATCCAAACTTCCTACCCAATCACTGTCAGTATATCCTTCCAACTTAACCTCTTGATTGTTACCATACCATAATCCAAACTACATATATAAGAATTTTTTTAGCTGCACCAAAGTGATTTTTTTGGGAGCTTGCATGAATCTTAACAACACATTCATAGGAAAACTTATATCAGGCCTAGTATGTTGTAGATACATAAGCCCACCTATAAGACTCCTATACATAACTTCATTTGCAGCTTCAGTATCATCCTCCCTTTTATGCTTCTCATTTGAATTCATAGGAGTCTCATCAACTCTGCAGCCTGTCATACCAAACTTTGTGAGAAGCTCTGCAGCATATTTACTCTATCCAATAAACAACCCCTCATTGCTTTGACTAACTTCAAGCCACAAGAAGAACTTGAGAAGACCAAGATCAGTCACCTCAAATTCTTGCATCATACCCTTCTTAAACTCTTTCAACAGTTCCCCGCAATGACTTGTATAGATTATGCCATCAACATATAGACAAACATACATCACACCTTTTCCTTTAACCTGTTTAACATACAAAGTAGGTTCATTTTTGCTTCTCACAAACCCATGACTGATAAAGTATGCATCAATCGTTGCATACCAGGCTCTAGGAGCCTGCTTCAACCCATACAAGGCCTTGTGAAGCATGTATACCTTCTCTTCCTAACCAACAACCTCAAACCCTCTAGGCTGTTCAGCATAAATTTCTTCATCTAGAGTCCCATTCAAGAAAGCAGATTTGACATCTAACTGGTAAATCCACCAGTTTTATGCAGCTGCAACTGCCAATACAGTCCTAATTGTTTTAAACCTTGCAACAGGTGCAAAAGTATCCTGAAAGTCCACCCATTTTCTTTGAGAGTACCCCTTAGCTACCAATCTTGCCTTAAACTTCAGAATTTCACCATCAAGCCCTACTTTTGTCTTGTACAGCCACTTTAAACCAACTATGTTTTTGTTGATAGGTGCATCAACTAGTTGCCAGGTTTTGTTCTTCTCAATACATTTGATCTCTTCTGTCATAGCCTCTCTCCATTCCTTTTTGACAACTGCATCTTCAAAAAACAATGGATCACTTATGTTCAAAGCAAATTCACATACCAGATGATCTTCCATAAGGGTTGTCTGCTCATAAATCTCATTTAGAGTTTTAGTCTTAATGAGAGATGAGGCTGCATCCACTGTAGCATCTACTCAAGTGTTTACAGTGGCATCTAATTGAGTTGAACCATCTTCATTACTTGAACTTGAAGCACCATTGTTGTTGTTGACATCACTAGCATGTTCAGTTTGATTTTCAGCATCAGGGGTATTATTGTCACTTCCCAGGTCCAACAGATCATCAAAAACACTTAAATCCCATAAGTGCTTGTTCTGATCATTCTTTACTTTGCTCCAATCCCACTCCATATCTTCAAAACATTTGATATCCCTTCTAGTAATGATCTGCTTGTTCAAGGGATTATATAGTCTATATCTCTTTGTTGGAGTAGAAGGACCAATCAAAATACACTTTGTTGAGGTTGCTTCAAACTTTGGTTTCATCTGACATAGCTTCAACCCATATGCAATACTTCCAAATACCCTTAGATCCTCTACTTCAGGTTTCTCTCCTGTCCACATATGAATTGGAGTTTTGGCATCTAAGGCCTTAGTGGGTGTCATATTTAGAATGTGGACAGCAGAGGCCACAGCTTCTGCCCACAAGTAATTGGGCATGTTCTTGGCTAAAAGCATGCATTGGGCCTTCTCTACAACTGACATGTTCTTTCTCTCACTAACACCATTCTGTTCAGGGGTATATGGTGCTGTCAAATGCCTTTTGATCCCATGTAGTTCACAAAAGGCATGAAATTCATTGGAACAATACTCACCACCCCTGTCACTTCTTAATACTTTTATAAACTTTTCACTTTGTTTTTCAACTAAAGCTTTAAAGATCTTGAATTTTGAGAACATCTCTGACTGTTGTTTATAAAGTACACCCAAGTCATTCTAGTATAGTCATCAAAGAAGTACCTGCTGCCACCTAAACTTTTGACAGGCATTGGTCCACAGACATCAGTGTGGACAAGTTCCAGGGGTTTGTGGCCCTCTTGGTGGTTGTTTGGAATGGAAGTTTGTGCATTTTCCCAAGAGCACAACCCTCACATTGGCCATACTCCATCATTACTGGTAATCCAACCACCATTTGCTTATTATGCATTTGTTGTAAAGCCTGTGAATGCAGGTGACCAAATCTGCAATGCCAAAGTTTTGTTTCTTCATGGATTTTGGATGCACTACTAGTTTTCACCTTAGTTGCATCCAGAGGGAACAAATTGTTGGCTGTCAATTGTATCCTCATCAATTCTGTTTGAGTTTCTTTATGAATTATAGAGCATGCTTCATCATCAAATATCAATGCATAACCTTTCCTCATTAACTGCCATATACTCATTAAATTATACTCAAGGTTAGGTGCATAATAAACATCATCAAGATATCTGTAATTTCCATTAGACATATTTATCTTGATGGTGCCCTTTTCCTTCTACTGACAGATTCTTCTTGTCACCCAGTTTTAACCCCAATTTGAACTTTTCATCTAGATTCACAAAATAACTCTTGACACTAGTCATGTGGTTTGAACAACCTGAGTTAACAACCCACAAGCTAGGATTTTCAGGCTCACATGGGCTAAGAGCCATGAACAACTAAGGAGTTTCTTCCTTGTTTTCATCTTCTTCATCATTGTTAGCTGCTACACGAGCCTGTCCTTCATCAGCATACCAACAGTCCCTCTTAACATGACCAAATCTGTTGCAGAGGTAGCACTGAGGACCTCTGCCTCTATCCTCATTGGTACTTCCTCTACCTCTTCCTCTATAAGTTCCGCGACCTCTTCCACTTGAATTCTGATCAAAATTCAATCTTCTATTTGGCTGGTACACCTGAAGGGCTTGCTCATCAGATTTTTCTTTGTCACATACCTTGTTGTCACCAGATCTACAATTCATTCTCTCCTCTTGAGGTTGCAATGAGCCCATCAACTTGACAGGTGTCAAATTGCTGAGATCATATGCAACCTCAATAGATGGTACCACATAGTCAAACTTAGTAGTAAGACTTCTTAAAATCTTTTCAACAATTTTCTGGTCTGGAACTTCTTCTCCAAATGATCTCTGCTGACTCACAATAGCCATAACTCTAGAAAAATAGTCTCACCCTACTTCTCCTTCTTTCATAGCAAGGTTTTCAAACTCCCTTCTTAAACCTTGTAACTTCAAATATTGCACTTGTGAGTCTCCTTGGAACTCTATACGAAGAGTTTCCCATGCTTCTTGAGAGGTTTCTGCTCTAGCAATTCGTGAAAACAAGGTATCATGGACACCTTGTTGAATCACAGCTAATGCCTAAGCATCCCTCTTGATCTCCTTTCTTGTTTCTTCAATGTTTTCTCCATGATCAGTCGATCATCCCTAGACTCACCATGTCCCACAGCCCCTTGGATCTCAAAATGGTTCTCATTCTTATGCTCCAATGCTCATACCCCTCTCCTTTAAACATAGGAAGAGGAGGGTGAGTTGAAGCCTGCATATTGGTTGTATCAGCCATGGACAGATTCACTCAAGCTAGCTCTGATACCACGTGTTGGTATGAGCCTTGATAATAATCTCACAAATAACTAATAAGATGAACACTCAATGAACACAATGCACGAATTATTATTGCTGAATAATTGAGAGTACATAATCATAATGGAAATAAACAACAATTTAAATATTTTGATGGTTTGTTGAAAAGTTAGTTATGATAATTCAACGAGGAACACAAGAATGAATACACAAAATTTGTTAGAAATATTTGGATCACATTTGACCAAACACCTTCCTTATATATGGGAGTAACCACTCCATCCCTTGTCATATGGTGGTAACTAACTTAGGTGGTGTTTGTTTTCTTGTGAGAAGAGCTTCTGTCCACTTATGTCTGCACCGTGCAGACGCAAGCAGACATTTGGAGCGGGAAGCTTGTTTGTTTTTTAGAAGCATAACCCTTAAAAACCTCTTCCCTTCCTCTTACTTGCGCAAACCTATACCCACATCTTCTCACTTCTTCAAACATCTTCTTCCATAAAACAATCTTCTTCTTCATCTGCAGACAACATCTCCTCCCCATTCTTCTTCCCCTCTTCTTCTCCTCCTCCTCCTCCCCCCAGCCACCTCTGCTCCTCCTCTCCGCCGCTGCCTCCTCCCCCTTCTCCTCCTCCATCCTTCGCCTCCTCCCTCCGCCGTCCCCTATCTCTCTACAGCTCTCCCCCCTCTCTCTCTCGTATGTGTTCTTTTTTATTATTATAATCTTCATCTGTGTGTTTGATTTTGGTTTCTTTGATTTTGGGTGGAAAAAGTTTTGATCTTATAAATCATTTCACTGTTCATTGGATGATTAAGGTGAAAAAGTAGAATTTTTATGGAGATGTTGTCATTAATAATTGAGGTTTTTGAATTGAGTATGTGAGGGTGAGGATGAGGAACACACAAAGAACATCAACATGGCAACAGAAGAAGATAATTTGATGATAATAATAATAGTAATAGTGGGAATAATAATAATAATAACCATAATAGTAATAATAACAATAATAAGTCTAGGACTCTTAAATCGGATGCTTGTTGATTCAAACAGTTGTTTATGGTGGGTGTTGGTGGGTTATGGTTACGGTGGGTTGTGGTTGGTTATGGTTATTGTTAGGTTACATTGTAGACGTTAACAAACAAACAGTCTTGGTTATGGTTATTGTTAGGTTACAGTCTTGTTCTTGCAGACTGCAGACCTTTGGTCCACCTCTTCACCTGTAGATATCTGCAGATTTGGTCCGCAGACTGTAGACCTTTTACCTCTTCATAAACAAACACCACCTTAGTGTATAACATGGTGGACATATGTTCAGTACTCACTAACAACTAACATGGGAGAATTTAGACGTTAAAATATATATGGGAGTAACCATCACAATTTTGAGTTAACGGTTATAAGTGTTATCAATTAGCAAATTAGGTAGTTATATTAGTGTCAAAATTAGAAATAAACACTCTATCAGTAGTTAATTAACCATTGATAATCAATAGCCATTATGCTCACTTACCACTGACAACTATGTTGCCACCATCAACTACTACTAATTAATCATAGTTTCCAATGATTGACGAATCTGTAGGAAATAGGTTCATTTTTTTTATTAAAAATAATAATAAAAATTATAATAATGATTCTTTTGTTATTCGCTGGAAACAAAATAGTACCATACTGATTACAAAACTGAATAAAAAATAAATAAGATACAAATTAAACGTACGAAATCTCTATTTTTCTTTACTTATTCTTACATTTTCTATTGTAAAGAAAAATGAATCTTAAGCTATGTCTTTTATACTTATCTGAAAACTCCATAGTTAATTGCTTTATTATACACAATTAAAACAATTTAATGAGTCAATAAAACTCTTTACGGAATATTTGATTCATAACATGTTAATGTCAAATTAAATAAAATTACCAGTCATAATCAAGAGCTCTATAATGATTATTGAAAGAATCAATTCAAAACGATCTAATTATGACAAAGATATAATTTTTACTAAGAGTCACAAAGTTTTATAATATTCAATTCAACCACCCAACTTCGAGCTTCAATATCTTATTCATTTTAGCTCCAATTTGGACATGATTTGCTTTATTTATTGAAACTTCCGCACCATATAACACAAACTTATAAATAATTATCTATATAACTCATATATAAATACAATTATTTATTGTCCAAAATTAATGAGAAAACATTTTCACTACTATTTTTCTAACACAACCATCAGTTAGTGAGACTATCACCAAGGGTTCTACCCCTTGGACCCGGCGGACCCGGCCTGCAGAGGTGTTGCCATGACCCCTACAAGGGGCTCTATCCATTGGAACTCTTGCCATGGAGGTGCTACCCTTAGAACCCTATATTTGTTGGTTAGCAAAAAAGTAGACAAACAAGCGTGTACTTTACACCTCATTACTCATATGAATATTTATACTTGTTTTCTTAGACAAACAAGTGTTTTTTTTATTCTAGTTATGTTCTGGTAACTTGTGCAAGTCATCACCTAACTATGTGTGGATATGATGTTTTATCTATTATATAATTAAAAACAATAAATATTACATGGCCTTCAAAGAGGGCATCCTCCCCCTTGAGTGTGTCATGTGGCATGCCTATGCAGCATTAAGTGATTTTAGGAAAACAAATATTTAAAAAAAATAAAATTTTCTCCCTTATGTTTCATCCCAAAATTTTTAAACGTTAATATCTTTTATATACGAGATTTTTTTTTAAAAAAAATTACACCAAATTAACGAGCTTTTTATTATCTTTCCAACGAGTACCATAGTGTTATATAAAAAAACGAAGAAAAAAAATGACTATTTTTTTTGTTTGAAGTATTAGGTGTTAGCATTGGATTTATAGATTGTTTTAGGTGAGGTTTTGAATATTGATATTAGAGTTATGCATTTTTTTAGCCTTTATGATAGGTGTTAATATTAGATTTATACATTATTTTAAGTTAGATATTGAGTATTGATATTAGAGTTATGCATTTTTTAAGCCTTTATGATAGGTGTTAATACTAGAGTTATACATTGTTTTAGTTTAGATACCAATATTAGTATGTTAGAGTTGTACATTTTTTAGCCTTTAGGATATATGTTAATATTAGAGTTATATATTGTATTAGGTTAGGTGTAAGCATTGAAGTTGTACATTATTTTAGGTTAGGTATTAATATTAGACTTATATACTTTGTGGGTTTTGTTCATACAGAAAAAACACAAAGTGTTCATAGACAAGTCACTAATTATGTCAAATCAATAAATAAGAGTTCTATTTTCAACATGTGTTAGCATTGGTTTTGTACATTGTTTTAGGTTAGGTATTAATATTAGAGTTATACATTGTTTAAGGTTAGGCGTTAACATTGGAGATACATTGTTAATTGTTTTTGTTTAGATGCTACCCGAAGCTTTCCTGCATGTAACTGTAAAGCGCATCATTCTATTTCATATGTAAAATTGATATGCCATAATAGATTTCTCAACCCGGAACGTGTCCGGGGTATAATCTAGTTCATTATATATGTACTCTTTTTACTATATTTATGCGTATATTATTACCTAGTTGTGTATTGTTGTATGTTTCCTAACTCTCATATGTGGGTTGTTATTGGAGCCGGGGGGTCTTACCAGAAGTAGCCTCTCTATCCCTTGAGATAGAGGTAAGGTGTGCCTACATCTCCCCTCCCTAGACCCTACTAATAGTTTTTATACCGTGCACGATTGATTCCTTTGCCTTTGGTAAAGCCACTTATGTTGGACATAATTTTTGATTATCCTAAGTTAGATTATTTAGCATGTATTATTGTTGTATAGTATATAGTTGTGGCGGTTATGGTGGTTATTTTGAACCATTGTGTCGGTTCACTAAAGGGTGTCATACCCCTTCACCACATATAAATAGCCCCATAACCCTTTCATTTGTATTTGGATGATTCAATTATAATATAGCATGTTTCTGTAAATTCTCTCTATTAAATCTCAACATGGCATCAGAGCCTTCGTATCATCGATCCATAACAGTGAAAGAAGAGAGAATCACAGAAAGGTTTCATCCCCTGTTTTCGAATGAAAATAGAGACTGCCCAAGAATCGTTTCATATCGATGCACAGAACGTTTTTTCCAATCCAGATGATAAGGAAGATCATTATTTGAAGATTAACCGTAAAAGAGATAGAACATCACCGGAAGAACGAATCCGGCGAAACTCCGGCGAGACACCGGCGAAGAAGAAAACCAACGTTTAACGTTATTGAATCACGGTTTAACGGAAGGGCGCATGATTGTGTGTTGCAGAAAGTTTTCGTGGGAAGTTATTGACTTTCAGAAGTCAACACATTTAGGAAGAAGTTTTTGGCAGAAAGTTTGTCAAAGTTTTTGACTTTCAGAAGTCAAATAGAAACTTTTTCATTAAAAAAGAGGAGAGAAAGGAAAAGTTCAACAACAAGACTTTTAATTTGATTTTTTTAAGTCAAACATATTTGATAAAAAGGCAAGTCAAATCGAATCATAAACGATTCGTATAGCAAGTAACTCCGAGCCTTTTGGTTATTTGAGAAAGAGCAAGTGACTCCGAGACTTCGTGACTCGTTGAGTATATAGCAAGTAACTCTGACCATTCGTGGATCGTCGAGTATACCAAGTGACTCCGAACATTTGTTCGTTGAGATTAGCAAGTCAACTCCGAATTCTATTCGTTGAGTATAGCAAGTTAGTGCATAAGAACCTGGTTAGCAAGTGGGTCAGGAGCACATAAAACCTGATTAGCAAGTAGGTCAGGAACAAAGCCCCGATTAGCAAGTTGGTTGGGAGAAAGCAAGAAAATTGGTTAGCAAGTTGGCCAATACTAAGAATAGCAAGTTGATCAAATCGAAGTCCAATTAGCAACTAGGTTGGATAATTTTGATCAAACTCAAGCAAGTTAGAACTTTGTGGCAAGTTAGACCTTCGTGGAAAGTTAGACTGTGGCAAATTAGACCTTCGTGGCAAGTTAGACCTTCGTGGCAAGTTAGACCTTCGTGGCAAAATTCGACCTATGTGGCAAATCAAGAAAGAAGACCTTTGCTTCAAAGCAACAAGGAACTTAGCAAACTTAAAGCAAGTAACAAGCAAGAAAGAAATTGGGAAAGAAGCAATAACATCAGTTGGCAACATTGCAAGTGAAATTCAAGAAGATGTCAACAACAACGATGAAGAAAGTTATGGCTACTATGAACCAAGAAGAAAGCAAAGAACAAGAAAGACTCCATTCGAATGCATGAAGACGAGATCAACCCTACTATGGAGCAAGAAACACTACTAGAAAATAGGCCTAATGCAACCTTTTAGAAGCAACATTTTTTAAAAAGTTGCATTTGAATCTAATGCAACTCCGATGAACATAAAGGTTGCATTAGAAGATCTAATGCAACTTTTTCCATAAAAGGTTGCAAACTAGTACTAAATTTGCAACCTTTTTATTTAAAGGTTGCAAATGTTACTAAATGTTGCAACCTTTTTTCTAAAAGGTTGCATTATGAAAAGTTAAATGCAACTTTTATTTTAAAAAGTTAGATGAAAATATTACTTTCGATCCTTTCGTCTTTGCACTATCATTCAACTGGTATAAACTCTTCTCCATTAATATTATATAGCTCGTATTGTCCCAATGTTACCAATTAGGTCTCGAGTGGGGGTTTTAGAGAGTGAAAGGAATGTATAGAGGTGGTGCAACTTGGTGAACGATCAAAGAACGACGTACCCCTTTTGTTAGATAATTCATAACCAAAAGACCCTATCAAAATTGCAATAATTGTGTTATTTTGGCACACTATATTATTTATTTGTCACACTTATGTACCCACCATTAAACATTTTATTGATAACCCGCTTACAACCCAACAACCCACTTATAACTCATGAACATATATATGAATCATTTAAAAATATGGGTTAAACGGGTCATCTTCGGGTTGACCCATATTTTATGTGGTCGGGTTAGGGTTGAAATATTTGACACGAATAATAATATGGGCCGGGTTCGGGTTGCACATTTCAACCCATCAACCCGCCAAGCCATCAACCCGACACGATTGACACCCTTACTTTCACCCATATGAGAAGCCTACCCCACATGATCTACATATAAAAAAAAAAAGGTATGCATTTTACAAGACTTGAACCTGGGTTGTTTCTATGCTAAAAGTTATCATCCACCACTCGACCAGAAACATGTTTGATGCCTTTATGTTGTGATTAATTAATTTAAACCTCATATAGCTGCTTCTTTATATTATAAAATAAATTAAAAAAATACCATTTCTTTTGGTCAAAACAAGAGATCAACCATAAAGCACAATTGTTTCCAGGGCCAATTAACGACAATACAGAGAGATCGAAGTCGTCTTCACCTTGCACGATTTGAGTTTGGGTTTCAGCAAAGTGGTTCTCCTCTCCGGTGATAGGTATGAATTTATGCTTTTAAACTCGAATTAATCCCGATTGAAGTATTTTATGTCATTCTTGATGACGAGATTTTTAGGTCGGTCTTGTTTTATTAATCGGTTTCTATTTGTAATATGTTTTGGTTTCTATTTTTCTGATTTGAAATATGTTTTAATCGTTATTTTATTCTTTTTTGCTTATTAATCAGTTTTATTAATCAGTTTCTATTTGTAATCAGTTTCTATTTGTAATATGTAATAGTTTCTATTTTACTTTTCTGATTTGAAGTATTTTATGTCATTCCTTCACTTTTCTGTTTGAAGTTTGGCATTTGTTAGAAATTCTTTTTTGAAATTTGGCTGGCAATTTGGCGTTTGATGTTGATCTTTGTTGTTATAAGTTAGAACTTAGAATACAAGAAACAAGACATATAATTATTGCACATTTGTTGTTTGTAACATTGTATTATAATAGGTATAAGAACATAAGACATAATCATTATACTTTAGAAAATACAAGCATGAGAGTGAGGTTGTAATACAAGCATGAGAGTGAGGTTGTTAGCGGCTTGGCTCGTTTATCTTAATGAGCCGAAATTTTAAATCGAGTTTGGCTCGTAAAAAGCCGAAACCAGCTCGTTTCTTAAAAACAATTATATTTCTACACATGATAAGTATGATTGTATGATTTTAATTTGTTTTCCTGTTTTACTAATCATCAAAATCGTTTACTTCAAGAATTTGGAAGTCAACTTTTTGGTGTATAATCAATCATAAAGAGGGTTGTTTAACTAATAACTTGATTCAAGTGGATGCTTGCAATATGCGGAACCAAATAAAAAATACATGTGTTTTTGTGTATTTGGCAATCCTATTGGAATAAACTGAAATTATTTGTGTAAAGTGTGTTTATCTTTTTCTAATGTTTAGTGGATATTGGATAGTCGCTAAAGCATGTATGTATATGACATAATTTGCTATTAATTTTAGAATTGCGAGAGACATGGAGAATGTTAGAGATTGGATGTATATGCCTAGACGGTTACCTGAATTTGAAGCTGGAGTTATTGAATTCCTTAATGCCTCATTTGCTAAAGCGGCAAAAGGATCTCAAATCTTGTGTCCTTGTAAACAATGCATAAACCGTTATTGGCATCGAAGAAATGAAGTATTTGATCACTTAAAAGGACATGGATTTGTAAAAGACTATTATGTATGGGTTTTTCATGGAGAAAGTCCCTCACAAACAAGGATTAATAACAACATATATGATAATGGAGATGGTATGCATGACAATTTTAATGAATTATTGCATGATAGATTTAGAGATACTGTAACGGAAGCAAGTACGGTACAAGGAGGTTCAAATGAGGACGCTAAAAAGTTCCATAAGCTGGTAGAAGATGGAAAGCAAGAGTTGTTTCCTGGATGTAAAAGTTTTTCGAAGCTATCTTTCATCATCAGACTTCTTCTCTATAAGACCCTTCATGGGCTTAGTAATGTGGCATTTGATGATCTTTTACAACTTTTACAAGAGATGATCCCAGAGGCAAAACTTCCATCTAATTTTACTCAAGCAAGAAAAATCATAAAGGAGTTAGGGCTTGATTATAATAAGATTATTGCATGTCCTAATGATTGTATGCTTTATTGGAAAGAGGATGAACATACTGAAGTGTGCCACATTTGCCATACCTCTAAGTGGAAACAACAAAACAATAATGGTGAACACTCTAATAAGTCTTCAAAAGTTCCGGCTAAAGTGGTGTGGCATTTTCCTTTAGTACCAAGGCTACAAAGACTTTTCATGTGGTCAGAAACAGCTAAACATATGACCTGGCATGACGAAGGACTTCCTAAAGATGGAAATTTACGACATCCTGCGGATGGACAAAGTTGGAAGGAATTTGATTCTTTGTATCCTGATTTTGCAGAGGAAAATAGAAATGTGAGGTTAGGAATGTCAAGTGATGGGTTTAATCCATTTGGAACAATGAGCATTGCTCATAGCACTTGGCCCGTGGTGCTAGTCAATTACAATTTGCCTCCATGGATGTCATTAAAACAAGAGTACTTTATATTGTCTTTGTTAATTCCTGGACCAGAATCTCCCGGTAATAACATAGATGTTTATTTACAGCCTTTAGTTGAGGAGCTTAAAGAATTATGGATTAATGGGTTTGAGACATATGACAAATCTAAAGATGAGTTATTTAAAATGCGTGCAACCTTGATGTGGACAATTAGTGATTTTCCAGGTTACTCAATGTTGTCGGGGTGGAAAACAAAGGGACATTTTGCATGTCCATGTTGTAACTATGAGACTAGTTCACTTTACTTGAAGCATAGTAAGAAAATATGTTATATGGATCATCGCAGATTTTTAGATGCTCAACACCCATGGCGACGTAATAAGAGTGATTTCAATGGCAAGACTGAGAAGAGGCTTTCACCAAAACCTCTATCAGGTTATGAAGTTTTGAGTGAGTTATCTAGCTTTAAGAATATATTTGGGAAGAGACAAAGGAAGAAAAATGATAGCAGTTGCCCATGGAAGAAAAGGTCAATATTTTTTGAATTGCCGTACTGGCAGTTTAATAAATGTCGACATAATCTTGACGTGATGCACATTGAAAAAAATATATGTGATAACCTGATAGGGACTTTATTGGATATTAGTGGTAAGTCAAAAGATCATCCAAAAGCTCGATTTGACATCTTAGAACTTGGCATCAAAGAAAGGCTTCACCCGGTACTTTCAGATGACGGTAAGCATGTTATCATAGAGAGAGCATGTTTTTCAATGTCTTCAGAAGAGAAAGTTAATTTTTGTCGTGTTTTGAAGGAAACAAAATTACCTTACGGGTGCGCGTCTAATATTGCACGTTGTGTTCATTCTTCTGAAAAGAAATTTTCGGGTTACAAGAGTCATGATGCTCACATCTTTTTGCATTACTTACTCCAAGTTGCTGTCAGAAAGTCATTACCAAAGCATGTTGCTATCCCTTTGATTAGGTTAGGTTTATTTTTGCGAAGCTTGTGCAGCAAAGTCATTAAGCCCGAGGACCTCGACAGATTACAATTACAAATTACAGAAACGTTGTGTGAGTTAGAGAAAATATTTTTGCCAAGTTTTTTTGACATAATGGTTCATTTACCTATTCACTTAGTAAATGAAGTTAGGCTTGGAGGACCCGTTCAATATAGATGGATGTTCTTTATGGAAAGATACTTGTGCAAATTGAAGTCATATGTGCGGAATAAGAGCCACCCAGAGGGATCCATAGCAGAAGGGTATTTGATTGAAGAATGTTTAACTTTTTGCTCACGATATATGCATGGAGTAAATGCTGGTGTTAATAAGGGTTCAGAAGATAACGATGATTTAGAGGGAGAAAATAAGTTGGATGAAACAATATTTGTAAATGGGGGCCATCCTTTGGGTGGTAAAAAACGAAGACTGGGCACAACTTTCACTTTAGATGCTCATTTAATGGAACAAGCACATCGTTATGCCTTATTCAACTCTGATTGTGAAGAGGTTAATGATTATATCATGTAAGTAACTAACTCATAGCCTCTATTTTCTTCAAATTATATGTTAGTATTAGTTATTCCATTTTCATGACATATTTATCTTAATGATGTCGCAGTGAGCATGAAGCTTATATTGAAAGTCAACCCAGAAAACGTAAATGGGCACAAGCACAAAACCATAGTCACGGGTTTGCCGGTTGGTTCAAAGACAAAGTAATAAATAATAATGTCACGGATCATATTTTTTGGCTTGCTAAGGGTCCTAGTCCTACATGTAAGAGATACTTTGGGTATTATGCCAATGGATATAGTTTTCATACCAAATCAAGAGACGTTAGTTGCAAAACTCAAAATAGTGGTGTTTCAGTTACAGCAAAAACTTCCAGCTTTGCGAGTTCTCGGGACAAAAATCCATCCATTGGGAATGTTGACTACTACGGTAGAATTTTGGACATAATTGAACTTGACTATTGGTCAAAGTTTCGAGTTGTTTTGTTTCATTGTGAGTGGTACCGAGTTGAGAAAGATGATTATGGCTTAACATGCGTTAATTTGAAAAAGCTTTGCTATTCTGATGATCCTTTTGTCATGCCTTCACAAGTTAAACAAGTATTTTATGTACCAGACCCTATAGTAGATGGTTTGCATTATGTTGTCAATACGGTTCCAAGGGATGTATATGACTTCGATGAGGAAGATAATGAAACTGATGGTAGCTCCTACTGGTGTGAGCCTGATGATGATATGATGGGTTTGTTTGCACAAGTTAGTGAGCAAGAGACTAGTGTTTCAAGAGAAGACATCCCTCCTCTTATGGTTGACGCAAGTACAGAATTAGCTCCCACAGATGTTGATAATGAGAATGGTGATGATTCTGATTATGATGATACATTATGGGATTGGATGCATCCAGATGAAGACGCTGTTGATAATTGAGTTATTAAGGTACAAAAACAACGTTTCCATATCAACCCAACTCGACCTAGTTCTACCTTAACTAAAAGTTATCATTGGCCTTCAACAACCTTTATTGACCATCAATAAGTTTAAACAACCATGACAAGCCATCATTGAGCCTAAACGATCCTAATTTTACCATCACTTGGCATAACTACCCATCATTCAGCCTAAACAACCATAACACAAATATATGTATGTACTCACAATAACACACATACACAAAAACTTTTGTACACACATGCACACCATCACATCCATTAAAATATTAATAAAATCCTATTCCTTAAAATATTAATCTTGAATCAAGCCGAGCGTAAATGAGATCGAAACTAGAAATAAGCTTGTTTGATTAACGGGCTCGGGCTCGAGCCGGTTCATTAGCCTAATATTAATTAAAAATATTTTTTATAATACCTATTATTATATATAAAACTATGGTTAAAAAATACTAAATATTACATGTTATGATGTTATAAAAAATTATAATAAAAATATATTAAAATTATTACTAATGGGTGTTTTTAATCTTTCATTTAAAAAAAGGCGGTTAATAGGCAATTTTTTTTGGCTGAAAGTTTTAATTTTCCCACTTTAATCATTCCTAAATAAAAATATGCCCTGATTTACAACGAAGTTTCAATCTCCCAATTGAAGAGGACAACCAATCTTCAAATCTTCAACCCTCATTCGAAGCTTCAACCCTCATTCAAATCTTCAAACCTGGGTCAGCATCGGAGCTTCAACTTAAGGTTCTATCATAAAAAAATCATACCCTATGCTCTGTTCTATCATATGTTGTTAGTTCTTTTCATCGGGTATTTTAGGTTTTTATTTGAAAACCATCAGATTTAAATGATTATTGTTAGTAACTCTATGCTATTTTAGGTTTTTGTTTAAAAACCATCAGATTTAAAAAGGGGAAACATGTCGAATGATACATACTTTTTTAACAGACTGAATGTCTCCCAAAGTTGATTTATTATTTGATTTACAAGTTACGGATTATGTGTCTACTTTAAAACAGATTAAAAGTTGACTTATTATTTGCTACTTTTTTAACAGACTAAATGTCTCCTATTTGATTTAATCAAATATATGGATATGGATTATTATGATAATGATATTGTTTCAACAAATATTGTTAACATATTCATTATTTATATTGAATGGAAAAATGGATACAAAAATGCATTTTACCATGATGATATGTTGGTTTAATGCATTTGATGATTTGATCATATATGTTTGCCCCATGATGTTTCTTGATGTGGGCTGCAAACTAGGATGAAAGTAGGAAGTGGGACCTTGCGCTTTGCGTATGGTACGGGTACGGGTACGTACAGCTTAGGCTTCTAAATGTGATGTACTAGTTAGATTTTTTTTGAACGGCAAAGCGGAACTTTATTAACCCAAAATACAGTACAAGTAGAAAGCAGCTACAACTTGACCAATATACAAATTACCCCATAACTACTACAACCTGTTATCCATACCCCATTTGACCCATGTTACCCATTCCCCATTTGACCCACATTACATCCAACTTGTGCAGCCTAACCAAACTCATGACCTGACAATATGTTCCACCAGTAGGTTGTTTCTTTAATATCCTCTACCATCTTTTGTATAGATATATTTCCGCCTTTGAAAATGTTATCGTTCCTCCCATTCCATAATCGCCAGAGAGTCATTAAAGCGACTACATACACCACCTTTTTCTTCCTAGCTGATACGCCCAGCCCATTGTAAAACTCTAGGATCCTCTTGACGGACTCGAATTGCTCAGGTACAGGAATGTTTAACCACACGCAGATTTGCCACCATACCGATTTTGCTATAATACATGAAACTAGTAAATGATATGCCATTTCTCTTTGAATTCCACACCTCGGACATCTACCATCACCCACCAAAACACCTCTCGAAGCTAAGCCGTCCGCAGTAGGAGTTTTATTAGCTGCTGCCTATCTTGTACTGCTGCTTCCTCATGCTCAGTCTTGACAGTTTTGACCGTGAAACCCGTAGCTCCGCTAGTGCCGTTCCATAACCATACGTCCCTCGCTTCCTTAATCTGCTGCTGAACCAAAATTGCCTTTAGCTGCACCAAGTCTTCAGCTTCCAAATCGGATGTTGGTTGTCTCACCCAGTCCCACCCCCAACCCAGGACCCCATTTTCCACTCTATGTACTAGTTAGATACTTACTAACTAGCACACAACAACTTTAATACATGAATGGAACCCAAAAATAAAGTTATTCATTCTTTTACTTTATCTGTATCTTTTTTTGGTTTTTTTTTTTGTGGAGACTTATTTTGATAAATGGTATGACTAAGTGTTTTGGTTTTGCAATATATAATTTATACATTATAGTGTTCTTTTAATGTTAAAATAATGTAATTTTACAACAATTTATAGTGCGGGTGTTAAAAATTAGAATTAGAGAAAAATAAAAAAAAACCAATGAAAAACGTATATTCAAAAGAACACAAAAAACTGAAATATGAAACAAAAAGGGTTAACAGAACACTAAAAAGGGAAAACTTAAAATTTTAAAAAAGAAGTAGTGAAAAAGAGGTAAAAATTAATGGAGCCTAACATGAATGGAACCCAAAAAGGTTTGGAAAGGAATTGGTGCAACAACACTTGACCAGTTCCACTTTTTTTTTTGTTTTATGCCGTGTAATAAGTTTTTTAGACATTGATAAATGGGAACCATGTTAGTACTAAAGGACTAAAATGTCCAAAGTATAAGTTTATTACAACTGTGAATAAATTAGATGTAATATATTGCATTCTTGACTTTGAGCAGAGGTCTAATGGCAATGAAAAGCAACCAAATTCAAATTGATCAAGGGAAAGTCAATGATTATGAGATGAGGAAGCTATTGAGGATTAAAGAAAATAATAAGAAATTAGAAGAGTTGGGATTGAAAAGGATTGCAAATTCATTTACAAGTTTGGTAGATAGTCAAAACATGAAGAAAAAGAAAGTGAAACCTACTTACAATAATGCGAAAGACGTAGACTATATACCTGATAATGATAATGATGATAGTAGTGAGGAAGATCAAGAAGTGAATACAAGTGTTGAAGTATCCAAAAAGGTATTATGAATTTATTTTACTATCTACTCTATATTTAGCAACTTTGTTGCCTCTCACAGATTCCACCGTTGCCCAATAGTAAAACCCCAATATTCTGCCACGTTGCTTCTAATACTAGTTTTATTTTATTTTGTAAACACGTATTCTCTAATGAACATGATATTTGTTATAGCAACATCGGCCACAATATATTGCACCACTGTCAATGAATAGGATTGCTAATTTAGCAAAGAAGAATCGAATGATCGCTCCAAAGGCCACTGAAAAGTTTTCGTTGAATTCAAATGCGTTGAAAGATAAACAAAGTAGATCAACAGTTACAATGGGTGAACTACTATCAAAAACACAAAGGGGCGTATTGAGTAAAAAAGCGGGAAGGCCTAATAGTATTAAAGATAGATCAAAGGAACAATTGCTTCTTGTTGATGAGGATGATGATGGGATATTTCAAGGTATTATTATGTTTGTATAATTTGTTTTAATTAAAAATATGTTTTATATTAATTTACTCATTTATTCTTTTACATGTTAATGAATTATATGAAACTAGATGGTTTGGAAAATGATGAGAATATAGGAGATTTTATGAGATCTCAAGGTACGTATTTATTTTAATTAAAACTATGTATTATATTAATTTACTCATTTATATTTTTACATGTTAATGAATTATACGAAACTAGATGGTTTGGAAAATGATGAGAATGAAGATCTTATGAGATCTCAAGGTACGTATGTTTAGTGATTTAAGTATTTCCTTGGTTATATTGCACCACTATCAATGAATATGATTGCTAATTTAGCGAAGAAGAATCGATTGATCGCTCCAAAGACGACTGAAGAGTTTTCGTTGAATTCAAATGCGTTGAAAGAGAATCAAAGTAGATCAACAGTTACAATGGGTGAACTACTATAAAAAACACAAAGGGGCGTATTGAGTAAAAAAGCGGGAAGGCCTAATAGTATTAAAGATAGATCAAAGGAACAATTGCTTCTTGTTGATGAGGATGATGATGGGATATTTCAAGGTATTATTATGTTTGTATAATTTATTTTAATTAAAAATATGTTTTATATTAATTTACTCTTTATTCTTTTACATGTTAATGAATTATATGAAACTAGATGGTTTGGAAAATGATGAGAATGTAGGAGATTTTATGAGATCTCAAGGTACGTATTTATTTTAATTAAAACTATGTATTATATAAATTTACTCAATTATAGTTTTACATGTTAATGAATTCTACAAAACTAGATGGTTTGGAAAATGCTGAGAATGAAGGAGATTTTATGAGATCTCAAGGTACGTATGTTTAGTGATTTAAGTATTTCCTTGGTTATTGTTTTAGCATTTTTGTAATTGTTGTTTATTGATCGTATTTTATTTCTAATGACAAATTGAAGCTGATCAAGATGAAGAGGATGAAGACATTGAAGATACAATAGTTGCAAATGATGATATGAATATGGATGATAGCAGCGAGGATTTGGAAAATGAGGACGATGTACATCGTCTTGGAATTGAACAAATACAACGCCCTGAATTAGAAAAGGCAATAGGTACGATTTGATTACTTATACCATGTTTTTGGGATGTTACTGATTTACTATATATACATATTTTTTTATAAACTATACTTGAGTACAGAAATTCCCAAATCCAAAAAAAGAGGACCAACAATGTTGCATGCTGTGCACACACGAACATTCAAAGAGCGGGAGGTCATTATATGTAATAAATTTGGACAACCCATTGGACCCGAAATAGAGGGGAAAGATATACCCGGACAATTCTCTCGATTTTTGGGCACAATAGCTCGTAATCATAGTTATGCACCATTGATTTATAGTTCGTGGCAGAAGGTGCCACATAAAGAAAAGATATGGGAGTATGTCTTGGTAAGGTTTTTAGTAGTTTTGTTTCATTTATTTGTTAGATTTTCATTGTTAACTAAATGCTTGCTTTTTTAAAGGAAAAATATGATGTGCCAAATGCTGCTAAGAAATGGGTTTTAACCACGATTGGTGAATTGTATAAAGGTTACAAATGTCGGTTTAAGCGAAAACACTTCTATCAATTTAAGGACAATAAAACAAGGTGGAAGAACCGACCTGACAGCATTCCAGAAGATGATTTCGCAAAATTGTTGCGTCTATGGAGTAATAAAGATGTGGCGGTATTTTCTTCAACAATTTCTCCATTAATAGTATTTGCTATTTAGAGTTTTATATTAGTTGATGTGTATATATTAATGTTTTTACAGAAACGCTGTTTGCGAGCTAGGGAATCACGCATGTCTCAAAAAAATATGCACACAGCCGGTCCAAAAAGTTTTGCTAGGATTTGTGAGGAGATGGTAATATGTTTCTAGTTTGCCTATGATTTGTATTATTTTTGTTGTGCAATACACTAATGTTTTTTTTCCTTATATTTATTTTATTATGAATACAGAAAAATGCTGATCCAAACCAACAATCACCTACTTTAACACAATTGTTTGAACGTACACGTAAAAGGACGGAAGGGCGCGTATATGTTGATACATATGATGACACGCAAACGAAAATTGTAAGTTCTTTCTACTTTTATCTTTATGTAAATATCCATGTTCTATGTTCGCCTTATGTAAATATTCATCTATAATGTTTGCTTATTACGTATAGGATTAATTTAATTTTGATGAAACCTATAGTGACACATGAAAATAGACATCCGTTTCTTAATATTTATCCATAGCATGATTTTAATTATAAAATTGTTTCTAAAGTATTTTCTTAATTTTTTTGACAATATTTAAGGAACAAATGAAGAACTACAAGCCAAAGGAGGATGACAACGCTACAGTTGATCCTTATTTAGTTGTAATGAGCAAAGAAAACTATGGGTATCGTCGAATTTATGGTAGAGGTGTTACAAATACATTGTTAAAAAAAGTGGATGGTGCTTGCACGTCATACATGGTTCCAGAGGGGATGATAGAATCTTTTAAAGCAAACGTTGAAGTTGAGAAAAACCAGTTGCTAGAATTGCGCAAAGAGATCGAAGAGGATCATCAAAGGAAAAAAGCTGAGCTTGAAGTGGACCATGAAAGAAAAAAAGCCGAACTTGAAGCTATTCGAAAAGATATTATTGACAACCAACGAAAAAACTTTGAAGCTATGATGCAGGAGGTTATGAAACAACTACAAGTTGAAGATCAAGATGACTAGAAGGCCGCTTTATATTTCTCTTCAGTATTGTAATTGACACTTTATTATTATTTAAGTTTGGACAAGTAATTTTAAGTAAATCATTTGATTATGATGATATTTGTGTTCTTATTGTTTTTCATAATCGTGATTTAATGCATATTTTAATTATTTGTAATTGGATTTATGTTACAAAGTTGCATTTGGGTGTAAAAGTGTTGCATTTGTTGTAATTAAAATTCATAAAAAAGTTGCATTTATTAAAAAAAAAGGTTGCACTTTTTCTATAATAAAAATAGTAAAGGTTACAATAAGACTAGAAAAAAGTTGCATATTTGTAATTAAAATATAATAAAGGTTGCATTTGAGTATAATAAAGGTTGCATTTAAGTGTAGAAAAGGTTACACTTTTGTAACCAAAGTTGCATTTGAGTATTATAAAAGTTACATTTGAATATTATAAAAGTTGCATTAGAATATAAAAAAGTTGCATACAAAAAAGTTGCATTAGAGTAGCAAATGTAACACTATAAAAAATGGTTGCATTAAGCCTATAAAGGGTTGCATTAGGTCTAAGGTAACTGCTTCTGATGCAGCCCCCAATAAAAGGTTGCATTAGACATATTGTAACCTTTTCAAGGCCTAATGCAACATTTTAGTGGTGCTGCAATAGCTTCATTTTCTTGTAGTGAAAGGATAAATCAAAATTAGGGGGAGAATGTTGGACATAATATTTGATTATCCTAAGTTAGATTATTTAGAATGTATTATTGTTGTATAGTATATAGTTGTGGCGGTTATGGTGGTTATTTTGAACCATTGTGTCGGTTCACTAAAGGGTGTCATACCCCTTCACCACATATAAATAGCCCTCATACCCCTTTCATTTGTATTTGGATGATTCAATTATAATATAGCATCTATTAAATCTCAACAACTTATACTAAAATGATCATTATGACACCAAAATTACCATCATTTTATTATCAATAATTAAAGTACAAATGGTTTCAACCGAATCCCTTATTTATTCTACAAATGTGTATATAGTGAATCAAAGAATGTAACAATTACTCACAAGCAGATATATTAACAAACAAATAAGTTAGAGAAATTTGGAGCGCTTGCATTCAGTAGGAAGCCCACCAGGGAAGCGTGCGATGTCATTGCAGTAGTTGTAAATCAAGTATTTACTCTGCACCCACCGAATCCTGTTTCGTCCTGCTGCATCAAGTCCTTGAGTACTCCATGCCTTGTTATTCACAGACGTTGTGGACTTTTGATTAGAACCAATCATGTTTGCATCATCATTAAACTTTCTGTAGTTAGCAGTGAAAGGTGCTTTTGTCCAGTCAGTCTTCACACGTCCACCTTGGGTTGCCCAATCATCCGCGTTCCACAGGCTTCCATACACCCTCATGGGTTGGCTCTTTGGATATGGGACTCCATAAGCCTCATAGTTATTGAACACCCTAATAGGAATGTTGTCTATCATGAATCTGCAAGAACCAATATATACACTTTTATCAGTGTTTGTTGCAAAGTAAATTAACTATTCGGTTATGGTAGAACGAAACCAAACTTACATGATTCTTTGAGAGTTCCATAAAATAGTGTAGGTATGGAAGGATGTAGTTGGGTCGAACCAGAGGTGAAATTGTTGTTCTTTGTTACCTTTCCCTTGTGCATATACATTGGTGTGGATTGTATATGGGTTTCCAGATGAGTTGCCCAAGAACTCAAAGTCAATCTCATCGTGTCCAGCACCTTGTGATGACAACTGATGATGGACATCAAAACCATGGTGCTTGTTAGATAATCGCAAATAAAGCTCATATCATGCTAGAAAACTGGGCATTTGCGATCAAAATAAATTGACCGATTAGGAAAGATGCATGCCAAAAGAGTCAAAAATTTGCGTCTACCAACTAATTAATCAAAATTAAGTTACAAATACCGGTGGTAAACTGGTCACAAATATATTTAAAAAATAAATAAAATAAAATAAAAATAACGATTGTATAGCGGTCAAGAACTTGTGGTACTTACATAAAAGGTGGTGACGGTGCCAGCAGAGTTGCCAGGGACTAGTTTCAGTTGCATATCAAACTTTCCAAAGAGGTACTCATGCTTGGACTGGAAACCAGAACCCGAATATCGGTCAAGAGAAAGTGAGAGATCCTGACCGCCATTCAGTATCTTAGCGCGTTCGTTGCCAAAAGTGATGTCCATATCCGCATAGAAGTTGCCTGCTAAAGCTGCTGTTGCTAGACATGCTATGATCACAACAGTTGTAAAAGCTTTAGAACTTAAATAAGTTGACCCTTTCATTTTAAACCTTAAAAGAGAGATATATAATGTGATGTTATTTAGTTTTTTGTAAGGCTGCTGCTATATATAGTTGTTGTTTAGTTGAAATATTCGTCAAATCAATATAAAAATAGGCACTTCCAATGAACCAGCTGTCTTGTAATGTTGACATGCACGCATTCAACATTGTGCTGCCTCCCTCGGGTTGCAAATACGGGGGGTAGGACTAGGAAATGGGTAAAACTAGACAGGACTTTCTGGTTTAGGTAATAGTATTTGGAAGCTTAATTAATACGCGTTTCTTTTTAGCAAATTGTTGTTTTTTTTTGTTTTTTTATTCAATGTATAATTTAGTAATAAATATTTGGAGTAAAATGTCATTTTCGTCCCTGAGATTTGGTCAGTTTTGCTAATCTCGTCCAAAAGTTTATTTTTTCGCATCTGGGTCCTCAAGGTTTCCAAATCTTGCGGTTTTCATCCAAACTATCAGGTATTTTGGTTACCATCAGTCTTAACTTTAAAAATCACTGCTGAAGGTCCCACATTTTAACTTATTTTTTCTCAGGGATTCCTTACTAACTAAAAGTTAACCCATTTAGTTTTTTTTTGACGTAGATTGTTTATGTGAAAAAAAATTGATGACGTGAATTGCTTATGTGACAAAGGTTTGATGATATGGATTGCTTATGTGGTAGTTCACGTCATCATAAACTAACTCAGTTAACTTTTAATTAGCATGAGACCGCTAAGGAAAAATAGATTAAAAGTTGGTATCGTCAGCAGTATTTTATCGATTATCCTTTTACTTGGTGTAAGTTCAAAATTTTAAAAGCATGCCGCCTTCAAGAACTGTAAAATGTTTTGGGTCTGGAGTCACTACAAATAAACTAAACCCATATAATTTAAATTTCATTTTGGGATGGGTTTGTTTTGACGCGTCTAAACATTTAATGATTTTGGGCCTTATTAGATGGGTTAATGTTAATAAATTTGATCACAATCGTACACAACACGTAAATAAATATATATAAAAAAAAGTTTAAAAACTTCTAGTCCTCTAGATCTCCAGGCGTGAGGCCGTTGCCACCCCGCCCCTATCGGTTCTGTTTAAAAGTATAAAGATAGAAGGTATTTACGCGTATAAAAAGTTGATTTAAAATAAGTATTAGATTTTTATAATGCTTTATTGTTTGTATCCTACTAGTTATACCTTAGTGGATCTATTAATGATTTTAGTTGGAAGGAAAGTCAAAATCAAAGTTGAGTGTGTAAACCACGGTACGTGTTATAGTTTTGGCAGATAACCATTTTGGAGAAGGCTTTTTATCGTTTTTGGCAGAAGGCAAATAATGAATTTGTGAAAATCGATTGGTTTATACCGACTCTTTTTAATTTTTTAATTCAACCCCAAATTACGATTTGGAATAAGAAACTTTTTTATGTTTCTCTTCACGGCAAACACTTTCATCAAAATATATTCATTCCACTAATCAAACACTATTAACCTCAATGTATCTAAGAAAATTATAAGGCGTTGCACACAAAAAAATCCTCTAAATTAAAAGGAGCGTGATACGTGGAGAATTGGTTACTGAGGATGAGAGTAGTGGTTGATGGTGGTGCATGGTGGTTAGGTGATCGGAGAGAGAGAAAGGAGGAGGAAGACACACAGAATTCAGATAACTCTTTGATACCCTTCATAGTTCGTTATTACAGTTATATAACCAGATGGTTAACTGACTTAACTGTCAATTTACACAACTGGCCCTTATTCTTCTAAACTATTACAACAAAAAGACAATCTTACACTTATTAGTATATTACACTTAAGCCCCTCATCTTTTAGACATATATCAGAGCGAGTTCAAGTAGTAGAGGAGTTGGTTTTCAAGGAAGAGGATCAGGTTCAAGGGCGGATTCGAGTGTGGAAGATGTGTATAGGCTGGTGATGAATTTTTCTATCACAAACATAAGCCCTCCCACAACCATAATATTTTACACAACCACCATATCAATCCAACAACCAAATTTTTTCCAAAACAAGCGTAATATTTTACACCACCTATAGTACAACACAATATGGATGACTTCAACGTGTTTGCAATGAGGAGTCCAAATGTTTATCACGTACGTGAAGAGCGTGAGTGAAACTTCCCGATCTCCGAACACGATGAAGATGACGAACTCATGCCCGAGACACAATATGAGGCACGGGACGAAGGATATAATTTGGTTGACGATATTGAAGTTATGCAAATTTTAGAAAATGAAGATGCACGTTAAAAAAGGAAAAAATTCATCGGGCGAGCAAAGGGTACAAAGTGGACAATCGAGCAAGAGGTTGCTTTGACAAAAATATGGTGTGGTCGCTCAGAAAACAGGGAGAAAAGTAATCAATGAAACAAAGAGAGTTTTTAAAAGCCGGTTCTTAAATATTACAATGAAATATTGGGAGGAAGTGATCGAAACGTTGATCAAGTAACTTCAAAATGGGCTTCATGAACCCAAAAAGAAATGAATTTAACGAACTTATCTACAAATGTTATTATTTTTACTCAAATTGTCATTTAGTTAAAAAAATTATACTTACAATTGATTGTCAAAATTTGATTAATTTTTAATACACTTTTTATATATTGGATTGTTTACGATAATGGATGTAGTGATCTTAATGTGATGAATAAGGTAATGCGTACAAAAAATAACATCCGTTCGGTTTTATCTTTGTTCCCGCTTGGGAGATTGTAAAAGCACACGACAAATAGAAACAACGATTGATGATTGGTGAAGAACCGTTCGATTATCATTCCGATAAGAGATGGTAATAATCAGAAGCCGGCAACAAACATGCATCTTGTAGGCTGGAGGACACCACCCCGACTAGTAAGATGCTGGATCTCAATGAAGATATCGGATCAACAAGACCACAACAAAAAATAAATGGATGATCATTATGACACCAAAATTATCATCATTTTATTATCAATGGTTAAAGTACAAATGGTTTCAACGGAATCCCTTATTTATTCTACAAGTGTGTATAGTGAATCAAAGAATGTGACAATTACTCATAAACAGATATATTAACAAACAAATAAGTTAGAGAAATTTGGAGCGCTTGCATTCAGTAGGAAGCCCACCATGGAAGCGTGCGATGTCATTGCAGTAGTTGTAAATCAAGTATTTACTCTGCACCCATCGAATCCTATTTCGTCCTGCTGCATCAAGTCCTTGAGTACTCCATGCCTTGTTATTCACAGACGTTGTGGACTTTTGATTAGAACCAATCATGTTTGCATCAGCATTAAACTTTCTGTAGTTAGCAGTGAAAGGTGCTTTTGTCCAGTCAGTCTTCACACGTCCACCTTGGGTTGCCCAATCATCCGCGTTCCACAGGCTTCCATACACCCTCATGGGTTGGCTCTTTGGATATGGGACTCCATAAGCCTCATAGTTATTGAACACCCTAATAGGAATGTTGTCTATCATGAATCTGCATGAACCAAGATATACACTTATGATCAGTGTTTGTTGCAAAGTAAATTAACTATTCGTTATGGTAGAATGAAACCAAACTTACATGATTCTTTGAGAGTTCCATAAAATAGTGTAGGTATGGAAGGATGTAGTCGGGTCGAACCAGAGGTGAAATTGTTGTTCTTTGTTACCTTTCCCTTGTGCATATACATTGGTGTGGATTGTGTATGGGTTTCCAGATGAGTTACCCAAGAACTCAAAGTCAATCTCATCGTGTCCAGCACCTTGTGATGACAACTGATTATGGATATCAAAACAATGGTGTTTGTTAGATAATCGCACATAAAGCTATATCATGCTAGAAAATTGGGCATTTGCGATCAAAATAAATTGACCGGTTAGGAAAGATGCATGCCAAAAGAGTCAAAAGTTTGCGTCTACCAACTAATTAATCAAAATTAAGTTACAAATACCGGTGGCAAACTGGTCACAAATATATTTAAAAAATAAATAAAATAAAATAAAAATAACGATTGTATAGCCGTCAAGAAATTGTGGTACTTACATAAAAGGTGGTGACGGTGCCAGCAGAGTTGCCAGGGACTAGTTTCAGTTGCATATCAAACCTTCCAAAGAGGTACTCATGCTTGGACTGGAAACCAGAACCCGAATATCGGTCAAGAGAAAGTGAGAGATCCTGACCGCCGTTTAGTATCTTGGCGCGTTCGTTGCCAAAAGTGATGTCCATATCCTCATAGAAGTTGCCTGCTAAAGCTGCTGTTGCTAGACATGCTATGATCACAACAGTTGTAAAACCTTCAGAGCTTGAATAACTTGACCCTTTCATTTTAATAACTATAGAGAGAGATAGATATGTGATGTTATTTAGTTTTTTCTAAGGCTGCTGCTATATATAGTTGTGGTTTAGTTGAAATTAATATTCATCGAATTAATATAAAAATATTAAGTTTCAATTAACCAGCTGTATTGTAATGTTGACATGCACGCATTCAACATTGTGCTGCCTCCCTCGGATTGCAAATATGAGGGGTAGGACTAGGAAATGGGTGAAACTAGACAGGACTTTTCTGGTTTAGGTAATAGTATGAAGGGAGATTGGAGGCTTAATTTTACGCGTTTCTTTTTAGCAAATTGTTGTTTTTTATTCATTGGATAATTTAATTAAAAATATTAGATTTAAATAATACAAACTATCATCTATCTGTTACCAAAAATCACTGCTGACGGTCCTACATTTTAACTTATTTTCTCTCAGCGATTTCGTATTAACTAAAAGTTAAGTCTTTTAGTTATTTGTTGACGTAGATTGTTTATGTGACAAAAAAAGTCAAAATTCTGCTAATTTGGACTGGTTATGTGGCAAAAATATTGATGACGTGGATTGCTTATATAGCAAAAGTTTGATAACATGGATTGCTTATGTGGTAGTCTACGTCAGCATGAACTAACTCAGTTAACTTTTAGTTAGTATGAGACCGCTAAGGGAAAATAGGTTAAGGTAGCGTTTGGTATGCAGGAATGGAAAGCGGAATGGAATTGAGCATTACGATGGAATGAAAAAAAAAGGTGTTTGGTTGGTGAAGGTAATGGAATAATCCATTACCTCCTCCATTTCATTCCCTCTAAAACCCCCAAAATTCATTCCATCTATCCCCCCTGTTTTTTTACCATTCCATTCCCTCTGTCACCCTTCATCAGCACCGACCACCACCACCACCACCACCACCCACCTCTACCATCACCACTCATCGCCACCACCACTTGACGCCACTACCGAGCACCACCATCGTCGACCACCACCGACTGTCACCACCCATCACCGCCACTCTCTGTCACCGATCACCGCCACCCCCACCCACCGACTATCGCCATCACCGACCACCTCCACCACTGACCACCGCCACCCACCACTAAGCACTGACCGTTATCACCGACACTCTTCGTCACCGACCACTACCACCACCACCACCGCCACCCACCACCACCGACCCCGCCACCCACTACCAAGCACCGACTGCCACCACCGACACTTTCCGTGATCAACCACCACCACCACCAACAGCCACCTCCATTACCGACCACCGCCACCCACTACCAAGCACCGACCGCCACCACCGACACTCTCCGTCACTGACCACCGCCACGCACCGACCACCACCACTGCCGTCGTCGCCGCTACCACTCATTGTCCCCGTCACTCCCTGTCGCCACCCACCGACTACCACCACCGTTACGCTACTATAACCACCAAACGTCGCCACCCATCGACCACCACCACCACCCATCGTTGTCGCCGCCACTGACCACCACCGTTGCCGCTACCACGACCGCCACCACCCATTGACCACCACCATCAACCACCGTCGCCGGCACCCCCTATCAACCGCCATCGTCACCACTCACCACCGATGGTTTTATTTCTAAGTCTCTTCCTACCTACCAAACAATACAAAGTATTAATTCATTCCATTCTTACGTGGTAACCAAACAAGCCATGGAATGGTAATCATCCATTTCATTCCTTTGTCCATTCTATTCCATTCCCTTGTCCTTTCATTCCCTTGTTCATTCCATTACCTCATACCAAACATACCCTAAAAGTTGGTACCGACAACAATTATTTTCTCGATCATCGTTTTACTTGGTGTAAGTTCAAAATTTTAAAATTATGCCGTCTTCAAGAACTGTAAAAATGTTTTGGATCTGGAGCCACTACAAATAAACCAAGCCCATATAATTTAAATTTCATTTTGGGTTGGGTTTATTTTGATGCGTTTAAAAATTTAGTGGTTTTGGATCTTATTAAATGGGTTAATGGTAACAAAACTGATCACAATCGTCCACAACATGTAGATATATATAAAAAAAAGTTTAAAATCTTCGGGTCCTCGAGATTTTCGGGTATGGGGTCGTTGCCGCTCCACCCCTATTAAGGGCCGATTCTGTTTAAAAGTATAAAGTTAGAAGGTATTTACGCGTATAAAAAGTTTATACCTTAGTGGATCTTTTAATGATTTTAGTTGGAAGGAAAGTCAAAATCAAAGTTGAGTGTGTAAACCACGGTACGCGTTATTATAGTTTTGGCAGATAACCATTTTGGAGAAGGCTTTTTATCGTTTTTGGCAGAAGCCAAATAATGACTTTGTGAAAATCGATTGGTTTATACCGACTCTTTTTAATTTTTTTATTTCAACCCCAAATTACGATTTGGAATAAGAAACTTTTTTATGTTTCTCTTCACGGCAAACACTTTCATCAAAATATATTCATTCCACTAATCAAACACTATTAACCTCAATGTATCTAAGAAAATTAAAAGGCGTTGCACACAAAAAATCCTCTAAATTAAAAGGAGCGTGATACGTGGAGAATTGGTTACTGAGGATGAGAGTAGTGGTTGATGGTGGTGCATGGTGGTTAGGTGATCGGAGAGAGAGAAAGGAGGAGGAAGACACATAAAATTCAATTAACTCTTTGATACCCTTCATAGTTCGTTATTACAGTTATATAACTAGATGGTTAACTGACTTAACTGTCAATTTACACAACTGGCCCTTATTCTTCTAAACTATTACAACAAAAAGACAATCTTACACTTATTAGTATATTACACTTAAGCCCCTCATCTTTTAGACATATATCAGAGCGAGTTCAAGTAGTAGAGGAGTTGGTTTTCAAGGAAGAGGATCAGGTTCAAGGGCGGATTCAAGTGTGGAAGATGTGTATAGGCTGGTGATGAATTTTTCTATCACAAACATAAGCCCTCCCACAACCATAATATTTTACACAACCACCATATCAATCCAACAACCAAATTTTTTTCCAAAACAAGCGTAATATTTTACACCACCTATAGTACAACACAATATGGATGACTTCAACGTGTTTGCAATGAGGAGTCCAAATGTTTATCACGTACGTGAAGAGCATGAGTGAAACTTCCGGATCTCTGAACACGATGAAGATGACGAACTCATGCCTAAGACACAATATGAGGCACGGGACGAAGGATATAATTTGGTTAACGATATTGAAGTTATGCAAATTTTAGAAAATGAAGATGCACGTTAAAAAAGGAAAAAATTCATCGGGCGAGCAAAGGGTACAAAGTGAACAATCGAGCAAGAGGATGCTTTGACAAAAATATGGTGTGGTCGCTCAGAAAACAGGGAGAAAAGTAATCAATGAAACAAAGAGAGTTTTTAAAAGCCGGTTCTTAAATATTACAATGAAATATTGGGAGGAAGTGATCGAAACGTTGATCAAGTAACTTCAAAATGGGCTTCATGAACCCAAAAAGAAATGAATTCAACGAACTTATCTACAAATGTTATTATTTTTACTAAAATTACCATTTAGTTAAAAAAATTATACTTACAATTGATTGTCAAAATTTGATTAATTTTTAATACACTTTTTATATATTGGATTGTTTACGATAATGGATGTAGTGATCTTAATGTGATGAATAAGGTAATGCGTACAAAAAATACCATCCGTTCGGTTTTATCTTTGTTCCCGCTTGGGAGATTGTAAAAGCACGCGACAAATAGAAACAACGATTGATGATTGGTGAAGAACCGTTCGATTATCATTCCGATAAGAGATGGTAATAATCAGAAGCCGACAACAAACATGCATCTTGTAGGCTGGAGGACACCACCCCGACTAGTAAGATGCTGGATCTCAATGAAGATATCGGATCAACAAGACCACAACGGAAAAATAAATGGATGATGAAAGAAGATAAGTTGAGCAAGGTGGAAATATGAACTAAACAAGAAGAAAAACTATATCTTTTTTGGAGGAACAACGCGAGTTGTTGAGACAAAGACAATATGACCACGATTTGAACATACACTTGAAATAGCGATACAACTTCAAGGGTAAAAGGTTGGAATTGGTTATACAACGAAAATGTGAAATAGCCACAGAATATGGTTGAGAGTGCTATTGGGAGGAAGAGGAAGATAAAGACGATGAGTAGTTTACTTTTATTTGTAGTTTTTTTTAATTTGTGTTTCTTATATTTTTATATTTTTTTAGTTTATATTAATGGACTTTTATTATATTTAATATAATGTTTTTTTAATTAAAGTCGTTATTAAAAAAACAAAAACATTTTGGAGTAATGGTTTAGATAGTGATTCTGTTAAATTGAAGTTTCAGGATAGTAAATTAATGAGGTGATGTGATAGTCAACAATTGCTGAAAATTAGGGTAGTTCAAGATGGCGTCCCTCCACCCTAATTACGTGCTAGTTGATAATAAACTATAATCTTATCATTGGAATTGGATTTATAACCCATTAAACTATAGTTATGTAACCAACAACGAAGGGCAAAGACCTATAAAAAATCATCATTAAATTGATCCACCTTGATTTAGCTACTGTGTATATAGATTTATGGACACTTGCCGGACGATACTAGGCAGAACACTGTTTTTCACAGGAACGTTGAAAACAAAATAAATAATTAGTTTTTCTTCTTTTCTTAAAACACGTATTTGAAAATCGCTAAAATATGTGTACACTGGCAAAGCTTGAGAATTTTGCTTGTTAAACTAACAAAAGATTATCTTCTGTTAACTAACAAAAGATTATCTTTTTATGTGTAAAAACATGTGTACACTGGCAAAGCTTGAGAATTTTGATCGGGGTCAGAGGTCATCGGTGACGGGACATGATCTAATTTTTTTTCTGCAGCTATGATTCGAGTGATATGTTCGGGTCGGTGATTCAATTCAGGTAGAATCAAATATTAAATACAATAAATAGCAAAGTTCTAAGTATTGTTAAACAAACAATTGAACAAAGACACTATAACATTAAAAATGAGACAAAAGGTTGGTACCTGGATGAAGAATTATCATTCAGCCCGAGCTCGAAAAACTTATGAGAGCTCGAGCTCGGCTCGTTACAAAATTTTTAAGCTCGAGTGTGGCTCGGGCTCAGCTCATTTACTATCTATTAGTTACTATTTTCAATAAAAAGAATAAAAATAATAGGTCAGCTAAGGCTCGTTTAGTAAACAAGCTTAAACGAGGGGGTAAATATTATTGAATATTAATAAACTTAATATTATACTAAGGCTCGACGAGCCTGGCGAGCTTCACATGCTAGGCTACGCTCAGACTCTATTAGTAAACAAGCTTTGATCTAAGCTCAAGCTTGGCTCAGGCTCGATAAGGCTCGGCGCGTTTCGAGTTTTTTTCCAAGCCGAGCTCAAGTAGCTAAGAGATAACACTCCATCACTTGCTAACTGAATCTACTGTCCAGCTCATTTAGTTGTTGGGCTTAGGACTTTAGGATTTAGACTTTACATTTACTTTGTTTTGGGTTAAAGTTTTTGTTTATATCTTTATAGAAAAAATTACAGAAATCGTCCTTTATATTTACATCGTTTTTCAACTGTTGTTCTTCAATTTCAAAATTGATGAAAATCGTCCTTTATGTTGTAAAATCCTATAAGTCTCATCCTTTAGGCCAAACCTAGTAAGTTTTTTTGGTTAAGTTATATCACGTGAAGGTCACGTGAAGGCATAAAGGACGTTTCATTGTCATTTACGTACCCTCTTAAAAAAACCCTCAAAACACTTAAGCATATAAGCATTTACGTGGTAACGTCTCATTTTCCACTCTGCATGAGTAAACAAAGGTACGTGTTAATAGTTTTGGCAGATAAGCATTTCGGAGAAGGCTTTTTATCGTTTTTGGCAGAAGGCAGATAATGACTTTGTGAAAATCGATTGGTTTATACCGACTTTTTAATTTTTAATTCCACCGCAAATAACGATTTTGCAATAAGAAACCTTTTTCTGTTTCATATTTCTCTTCACCACAACCAGTTTCATCCAAATATATTCGTTTCACTAATAAACACTATTAAGCTCAATGTATCTAAGAAACTTAAAAGGTGTCGCGCACAAAAAATCCTCTAACTTAAGAGGAGCAAGTTCAAGTAGTAGAGTAATTGGTTCTAAGGGAAGAGAATGAGGTTTAAGGGTGGGTTCGAGTGTGGAACATGTGTATAGGCTAGTGATGAATTTTTTATCACAAGCACTCCCACAACCACAATATTTTACACAACCACCATATCAATACTAACAACCACAAGGTTTTCCACAACAAGTGTAACATTTTACACCACCTAAAGTACAACACAATATGGATGACTTCGACGTGTTTGCAATGAAGAGTCCAAATGTTCGCTCAAGGTGGTGAACTAGGTGACAGAAAATTTAGTGGAAGGCTAATGAAGATGGACTGGGTGGATCCTAGGTGCCTTAATTATTTTCACACTCTTACCTTGCTTGTGGTCTCAAAATGCATAAGTCACATAAGTTCTAAAACTAAGCCTGACCACTGAACCTTTTTGAGAGAAACAACTTGGCATGAATTTTAATAGCTAAAACTAAAAAGAGAAAAATACTAAATCCTAATGCCGAGAGGGCATACCTGGCGGTTAGAAAGAAGTAAAAGTGAATGATCATACATGAGAGTCCTCAAATGACTTTCTTACCATATGAACCAACCTCTCAACTTATTCTTCATCGGGCAAATCCCGGAAACACTACTTTATTTAACCAAGTTCAATTCCGCAATTTAATATTTTGGGATTGATAGTGAAACATGTTAAAGATGATGATGAGTCACGCCGCCACCACTTGAATTTTCCTGGAACAAACTTTTCTATGTGTAAGTAGTGAAGAAGATGATCATCCCAACATATCATAGATGCCATGCCGAAATGATGCAACTTCTTCTTAGTGAAGTGATCCTCAGAGTGATGAGCCTTACCCCATGGTTCTTTAGCAAGTTCAACAATTGGGATGTCATCACTCATGCAGAGTGGAAAATGAGACATTACCACGTTCTTTCCTGAGTTAACGCAGTCTGGTTTTCATATGCATTTATTATTGCAGGAACTCCAGTAGGGTCAATCTTTCCTTCTTGCACCTCTGTGCCTACCACTTTACTCTCACCCACATTTTCTTCAATTTCGTCTTCTTCTTCACAACCTTCCTTTTGTTGTGCCTCCAATGTTCTTGCTCTTGCTTCATCTTCCATTGTAAATTTCTTCAAGAGATAGTTTTTTACTATTTCAACATTTTCAGCAAATTTCTGAAAGAACCCAAGATTATGTGCACCCAATCCGAAAGAACCCACCTCCCAAAGTTGTGATGTTGACATCAAACGACTATATTCTTTTGTGAATAACTTGCCAATGGCCGGAGCGGCTAACAAGCTACCGCTTGACATGGGTAGAGGCGACCCCGCCTCCCACGTACGCTCATCCCCTACTTGAAATAATTAGTTTTTCTAAAAGTGATTGATCTATTATTAACTAGTCGGTATGGTGAGGTTTCACCTCACCAATAAAGACAAACATAAAAGGACAGTTACAACTTTGTCCCTAGTTGCTGTTGCCTATCATGATTTGAATTAATATATAGAGTAATTATACGGAAATATAATAATAGAAGTAAATAAAGACCATTTACTTTTAACACGAGTTCACGAATCTTTGGTTTGCGCCAAAGCCAACACATATACCATGTAGCTAAGTCGCTCAACCAAATCTTGGCTTATTACCAAGGCCAACTATATAGACCGTACCGACCCTAAGTGAAGTTTTGATGGCTGAGGATCGACCACAAAGTGTGAATGTTTCCACTCACAAATGGGTTAATTTCTACATGTGGAGTTATGTTAGCTTATAAGTGCACGTATTTTTACACGCCACGGGTAGGAAAGTTACAACTTTGTCCCTAGTTACTGTTGCCTATCATGATTTGAATTAATATATAGAGTAATTGTACGGAAATATAATAATAGAAGTAAATAAAGACCGCTTACTTCTAACACGAGTTCACCAATCTTTGGTTTGCGCCAAAGCCAACACATATACAATGTAGCTAAGTCACTCAACCAAATCTTGGCTTAATACCAAGGCCAACTATATAGACCGTACCGACCCTAAGTGAAGTTTTGATAGTTGAGGATCGACCACAAAGTGTGAATGTTTCCACTCACAAATGGGTTAATTTCTACACGTGGAGTTATGTTAGCTTACAAGTGCACGGATTTTTACACGCCACAGGTACACTTATATGTCCCTCCACTTCTTACCAAATCACTCACAAGACCAAATATTAAGTTGATTAATTGGTTAGTTAATCAAACAAAAAAAGGGTTGAAGGAATTACCAACAACACAAAACATCACTTAAAATAAACATAAACTATATAAATCCATACCAAGATACTCTTCACCCTAGAAACACTCTATTAATCCTAGCCAAATAGTGGCGTTACAACAGGCTCACTAAGGATGATTTTGTATGAAATCATGGTGAGGGTTGATTGAGGATTTGGAAAGTTTGGGGTGAATTAAGGTGGTTTCTCTTTAGGCTCACTTGGGCAAAGTGTTTATGGAGTGATTTCAAACTCCAAAGGTCACTTGAAAGACCCTACAACAGCATAAATGTGGGAGAGAATCGGATGGAATGGGATCTTAAAATGAAGAGTGAAAGTCTCCTTTTATAGAGCTGTCAGGAGGTGCACGGCCATGCTTCAGGGGTGTGCACGACCATGGCAAACATCTGGGGGCAGTCCACAGTCCTTGCGTGCAGATTTTGTCGGGTTCGTTGAGGAGCATGAATGTGCTTAGCCACGTGGCCAACAGTCTTGTCAGTTTTGGTCTCCCGAGCTTTGTAGTGCACGTTTGGAGGGTGCACGATCGTGCCAGGTGAGGAGCACGCCCGTGCACGTTGACGTCTTCATTCTGGTTGACATGGAAATATTGAATGGTTGACTTGGGCATGAGCAGAGCCATTCCCCATACACCATCTGCTGTAGTTTGCAAAATCTTCAATTTTCTTACCTTTGTGTCAGTTTTTGCTCCTTTTTTCTTGTTGCTACCAAAAACCTGCATTTATCTCTTAGGAACGATTTAGTTATGTTTTATAAGGATAAAAAGCATAATAAATGTGCAAAAAGAATGATAAATACACATGTAAAACATGTGTAAATCTCGGCATATCAACTGTCGTAAACGGCTCCTCGATAACCCTCCTCATTAATGCAACTTCTCAAATTCCCGGCGCATTTACTTTTCAATCATTGATCACCATTAATACATGTGGCTGCGCATTTACTACCATTAAGGATAATGAGACGTCACCCGTGTGACACCACCTCAAAATCACGGACACGTCACCCGCATGTCTCCTTCTTAGACTTATGCCCGCCACGTCAAGAAGTTACGCTGGATTTACGTCAAACGTAAAGACGTTCTCCTCATGACTTCTTTTCAGAATCATGCTAAACACGTCACCCGCTTGCGTTGGGTTGACGAAAAATGTAAGAGGTTTACCGCATGACTTCTTTTCAGAATCCTGCTTAACACGTCACCCGCTTGCGTTGGGTTGACGAAAAATGTAAAGACGTTCTCCGCCTGACTTTTTTTTAAATCATGCTTAACACGTCACACGTCACCCGCTTGCGTTGGTTGACGAAAAACGAAAAGACATTATCCGCATGACTTATTTTCAGAATCATGCTTAACATGTCACCCGCTTGCATTGGGTTAAGGAAAAACGAAAAGACGTTCTCCGCATGACTTCTTTTCATAATCATTCTTAACACGTCACCCGCTTGCGTTGGGTTGACGAAAAACGAAAAGACGTTCTCTGCATGACTTCTTTTTAGAATCATGCTTAACACGTCACTCGCATGTGTTGGGATGACGAAAAATGAAAAAGACGTTCTCCGCATGGATACCTCTAAAAGTCATGCTAGCAACGTCAAGAGCATCCAAGAAAAGAACAAAGACTACTTGAGCTACCTCTCGAAGAACAACATCTCTATTAAGTCTAGCCCTCCACCTACTCTTTTCGCAAGATTAGGAGAAGCCCTAGACTGGGGGGGGGGGGGGAGTTGAAGGGATAGGGTACCAAATCCTAGCGCAATTAAGGATAACCCTATCCCACAAAACAATTCAAGTCAAGTAGTCTGTGCAACATCCCGCAGAGGATCCTACGCATACAACTCTCAACGCAAATACACGTCACCGGTTAAGAAGTACATGCGCAACAACCATGTCAGCAACAACACATTCAATGCGTGTGGCCCTCACGCACAGACAAATAGGAAACATCGTATGCAAGTGAGAGGATGTACTGAAGATCTTGGCTTAGGAAGATCTTGTAATACCTGGGCGCATGCTCAGCCAACCAAATAGTGACGAGTAGCAGGTGGGTCTAACAACTCTGCCCCAAGCACAGCGACGTGACAGCTTCCATGTTACAGCCATGCTGTACAGTACCGTCAAAGGTATTGTACACTGCACCTCACCCTGTAAAGAGACAGACGTCACATTAGATGCCTCCAGCATGGTCAACCATGATGTTGTTAGGAAAGAAGTCACCTGCAACTAGCCCCATTGCGCCATAGTAGGGGAGTATTCTCTTTCTCTCTCTTCAGCATTAGTTACCATTCGTTCTTATCCTAATTGTATGGGCCGAAGGGAGGCAAGCCCTTAACCCGAGCCTAAGCCCATCGTTGTTGTTAAGAGTTAGTGAAGTTTGGCCATGCATGTCCTATATAAAAGAGGTCATCCTCCCTTCTATGGACATGTTATGTTGCACTTAGCAAGCCAACACCATTTTCGTATATGTACGTTGGAGTCAACTTGACTACCTAGCAGTCCCTCCCTTCACACAGTCCCCTACATTCTTCTTCTCCTTTCAAGTTCGTCATCGACCACGAGTGTGAGCAAAGGAGAGTTCATGTAGCAAACGCGAGTGTTCAACTCTAATTACCTTCTTCTCAAGGTAATTACGTTTCGTTGTTTCTTTAGTTGGGGTTAGAGAAAAGTAGTGTGGCGGGGTGGTTTAACAGAGGATAAAGATGTTACGATGATGATGTTTATCAAAATTAGAATTTTCTTTTAATTATTATATTGATTAAATTACAAAATGGTTCCCTAAGTATTAATATATAAAATAAACAATCCCATAAATAGTTGTTATGCAAAAAATTACCAATATACCATTTTAATTAACAAACATATTTAATAGAGTTAGTGTCAGGGAACATATTAGAGTAAAAGTAAAAATTATAGGGAGCAAAGAGACCATTTTCATACTACTAAAGCAAAATGGTTATAACGATAAAACCACAGTCATCAAAAATGAAGTTTACTCCAATAATAAATTATACAATTAGGTTCTTGTTTTTGTTCTCGCAAATGTTTAGTTGTCTGTAATGAACCTCACCATACATAATTATGCAGAAGTTAGATCCATATTGATGTTAGCATTGTAAACATAGAGTCTTATAATCATTTGAAGATTAACATTTGTTTCAGTATCCAATGTGCTTATTTTGGGTCTGAAAACTAATAACCTTAAGTCCTTAGTATAGTATCTTTTCTTAGTGATTATTGTTCGGTCTCTAATACTATGTATCAATTCCATTATATATTTTTTACTGACTAATACGTTTTATTATTTTAATCCACTTGTTTTCAGCTCAGTTAACTCTTTTTGAGCCTGGTCTCTATAATTTGAAAACAAGTCAAGATGGGCTATTGGATCTAATAAATAATGGACCAATACTTTTCTTCTTTCGATGATACGACCGAAGACCCAGGCCCACTAGAAAACCTATATTGGACCACTATAATCAGGCCCGATCCATTGTACTTCCATAGTAGAATAATCCATCAGCCCAATATTTTTCATTTACAGGCCTTCACTTCAACATTGATTTATCCAAAGTAGAAGCATATTAACCCTCTTGCTTTCTCATCAGTTTACGTTCATAATACAGACACTCCATAAATGATGTAGTAGGATGGATAGAGATGTTCAGTAAAATATTAACACATGCAACTGTTCTATTTTTCTGACAACAACCTACCTATACTGATGGCCAACATGTGTTCATTGATGAAAATTTAGAGCAAGTTGCCAGGCTACAATTTATATTCAAAATTGTCTTGACATATTAGTACTTACTAGTTGAAATTTGTGAATTTGTGTTTGAAATAAATATAGAGTAGAAACTCCAAAGGGATCGATAGAGAGGCTGAAATTTCCTGACATGACTGTGAAACGTGCACAAAGACCCAGTGATAGATCTAAACTAAAAATTCAGGGGTAACATACAAAAAAAAAATTGTGCTGTCATACAATATAAACGAAACAAAAATACAAACACGATAATAAATAAACTTAAACAACACATACCGAAAAATTTTCTTCTCTTATGTTTTAAAGATCTTTAAAGGAACCCGGTTTAGCCCAATTACAAAAACCTTCACTTGCAAAAGTATCTGTTCTGCCTTTATTACCAACACTTTCATTAAATAAATAACATAAGCAATATGTCATTTTCTTGTTTAAGGCTATACTCTAACTAATCATAGTGATCAAAGCATTTTATATTAAAAAATAGCCAGCCATTAGGATAGTTTGTCATTTAAATTGATGACCTTGTGATTGAAATACTTTTCGACCAATATCATCATTTTTAGGTCTTTTATTTTAAACATATTGCTAATAAGAGCTTGTTTAGAATGTGCTTTCATCTTCCAAACAATTGCAATAAACCCTAAAATTATAAATGAACAATAAAAAATTAGGAACAAATGACATAAGCCCAAAATTATGCACAATAAAGTCGATCTAAGACCCGCGCTTTGCGTGCTAACTCGCAAAATTGAACCACAAACGCAGACTGCAACATGATAACTCGCAAAATTCAAAACAAAAAGTAAAATGAAAAATTTATGAAGGATAAAAAGTATGTGAAACCAAAGTTGAAGTTGAAAAAATGTTG
Source organism: Ambrosia artemisiifolia (assembly GCA_032199755.1). Lineage (NCBI taxonomy): Eukaryota > Viridiplantae > Streptophyta > Magnoliopsida > Asterales > Asteraceae > Ambrosia > Ambrosia artemisiifolia. Next base: position 56,340,836 of record CM063513.1, on the reverse strand, counting down.
TGCTTACATGGTAAACATGTAAAAGTATTAGGGTTAAAAGTCAGGACAACCCATCAAACATAAGAGTACAACCCCTTATGCACGAAACATCCACTAAGCATAAAGCCAGATTTCTTTCGAGGGGTGAGATAAAATAATAGTGGTAACGTAAAAAATATTCAAGGGTAACTTACTGCATAAAACGTAAAAAAAGAAAACGAAAAAAATCTACATTTCGTGAAAGTTGAAGGGTAGCGGGTGTTACCCCTCACTATAGTCTACATCTGCCCCTATGAAGACCACTTTTCAATCACGGACGTCGCATGTTGAGGTTGATGGCAACCGATGCACCCTCCTTGGCTCGTTAAGGGCCAAAAAGTGCTTAAAAATGGGACATGGTGAAAGGGTAGGTATCCTAAGAGAACACCAGGATAATTGAGTACGTGAGAATCATTCTAGACCACACATTTCTCTAAGGCAAAAGAATTTTTTTTTTGGTAATCGCAAATTTTCTTGCAAGGATAAATTTTGTTTTTTTTTGCATTTATACATATGTGTATTTGTATATTATCAATTATTGATTGTACATATGTATATATTATCAAACATATATGTATGATACTTATTTTTCAAATTCAAACACATATACACATGTACATGCATTAGAAAAATATGTCCTTACCCACAATCTTTTTTTCTATACATGTATGTGCAATCATTACTACACATTTGCACATATATGTAGGGGTGCAAACGAGCCGAGCCGAGCTCGAGCCTTGCATTATCGAGCTAGGCTCGTTACAGTTTTCAGAAGCTCGATCTCGAGCTTGATTCGAGCCTTGTATTTTGGGCTCGAGCTCGGCTCGATAGTATTGGTAAGAACTCGAGCTCGGCTCGAAAGCTCGATCAAAATGTATGTGGCAAGAGTTTAAACGAACCCAAGCTCGGCTCGAGCTCGTTTTGGATCATTTAGGAGCTCGTTTTGACTATTAAGGACCCGTTTTGGACCTTTAATGAGCTCGTTTAAGACAATTAAGAAACCCAAGTCCCAAAGTAATTTAGTTAATGCCTGGGTTGCAATACAATTGGGCTATATAGTATTAATTGACATCAATAAGAAAAGCTCGATAAGGCTCGACGAGCCCAACCGAGTTTTACATTCGAGGCTCGAGCTCGAGCTCGATAACCAGATGAGCTTTATTTCAGGCTTGAGCTTGATAAGACTCGGCTCGTTTGAGCTTTTTACCTAGTCGATCTCGAGTAGCTCGCGAGCTGCTCGGCTCATTTGCATCCCTACATATATGTACATTACAAAACATGTATCTGCATATATGTACAATACTAATTGTTGTAGTTTTAGACTCATATAAACATATATGTATTAAAAAAAGGAAAACTTAATCCTTGCAAGAAATGGTGTTGTTTAAAATAAAAAAAAAAACAATGCCTTTGAGAATGTGTGGTCCAAAATGATTATCTCATTCTCAATTCGGCAAGTGTCCTCAAATGATCCAAAGCATAACCCCCACCCCACCGTGTGAGTGTAATTAATAAAAATAATTAGATTATTCTATTATATAATAAAATAAATTACATGGTTGGTCCTTATGGTTTAATTTTATAAGGAATAAGGGTAAAATAGCCACTTTAACATATTGAATAAAAAAGGTTAACATCATTTGTGATTTGGACTAAGGTTGTAAGCAAATAAAAACCAACAGATCTACTGGTTCAAAATAAAAATATTATAAGCACTTAAGGCCATAATTTGAACCAAACCACAAGGACCATTTTCGTAATTTACTCTAAAATGAGTAAAGTCTACCGATGGTTCTTGTGTTTTAGTTTTACTAAAATTTGGATTTTTAATCACTAGCTTTCCAAAGAATGGTCCATGCACGTGATTTGCACTTTCTAACACATTTAGTTCTCAACGAACAAATCCAAAGGTTTCAGCAGTTCCAAGTTATGAAATAAATGCGTAACAAAGTGCAAACCATGATAACCATCCATGTACCTTTGGAAAAAGATGGGACTAGATGTCTCACAAAATGCAAACCACATGGATCATCCGTTTATTTTTGATCAAAAGTGGTGCGAGTGTCGAAGTTTAAGGATTTGTAACAATGTTTGTACGTATCGTTGGTGTGTAAATACGTGTTTTTAAAGTATTTGTGAAAATATGATTTGACAATTCACTGAGCAAATTCCTGAGTTCATTTAACTATTTGCACCGGTGATTTTCTAATCGTTTGTGTGGTATCATGTGAACATCGTGGGAACTTGACTACATATTAACGGAGTATACATATTCATTGGCATCACCAAATAAATCCTGTATTCTATAGATTATTAGTAAAACTTTGTGGTAGTTCAGTTTGCAGTTGTCAATTTAATTCACAACAAATCCTGATTCCTTGTTGTCACATACGGTGTCAACATAAGATCACCAGTAAATATTAAATGGAACAAGGTAATTAAGTTCCTTATACATCTACTGCATTAAACAATTGTACATTACTTAATTGATACTTGTACATCAACAAGGCCAGAGCCACAAATAAAATGTTACTTAACTGATATAAGATAGTAAAGAAAAATAAATGAAGAACATGACAAGTAGAACCGGCAAGCTGTTAACATTGAAGACCCAACAATTTCTATTGACTATTGCATTGAAAGAGAGATAAATATAGTACTGCAATGAGTTGTTGTACTAAGTGTCACATTAAAGATTGTACACATGCTGAACATGAATGCATTTCTGCTATTTTATGGTGTTTGATGTGCAAAGGAAGTTGTACATTGGGTGTTATTAGATTGAGGGTGAGAAAGAGAAGAGGGTTGTATCTATGGAGAAATTCAGAAAAACTATTTTACTTTTACAAATTTATTCTTTTTTAAAGAGAAACAAAATTTATTCATCACCTTGTACAAGCGAGACACTAATACAATATAACCAACCTCACAACACCCCATACCACTAAACAAACATGCCGATCTAGCCCGTAACATCAAAACGTACCCAACTTCCCCATTCCAAATCAATTTTTTTTCGCTGTAAAGGATTTCGTTTGTGCAGCCAGACAGCGTAGGAATGCTATTTTGATCAGCCTTCCAAGCGTAGGAATCCTATTTTACAAATTTAATCTAATAACCAGAAATTAAATGTAATGACAAGTAAGTTGGTAAGCCAACTACCAACTAAATTAAATTCAATATATGTACAAGCTTTAATCTTCTTTCTATTTCTAGCAATCATTCATCGTGAAACCTGTTGTTGACTCTTAAAATTTGTTCAATAAAGTGAAGTTGCTTGTTGATGTCATTTATTTCAGCAAGTATGGATGCACCATATTTGTACACAACATGCATCTAAGTTGCACAGAGAGAAGGTGGGGATGGTGTGATGGTTATAAAGCACAAAAAAGCCGATGTCATTTCATATGAATGGAATTCTTATGTTAACTATACTAATTTTTAAGTTGTTTATTGTCATGGTTACATGAGGGAATTGCAATTGGTGATATATCATGCCGTAAGGAATATAGAAAATAAGAGACAATCTTCTTCAAGAGATAATGATATATTGTTGAATGAGTAAACCATTACATAAAGCTCTATTCTATAGGGGAACGTCATTTCTAATCAAATTGAGAACTAAAAAATTAATAATTAATTAAATAATACGATAACCAATAGCATGTCAAATGAAAATAGAAATCTAGAACGCGGTGGGCTTTAGATGGTGATGAGAACTCCAAATATTTTCATGGTGTCATTAAGATGAATTCGGCTAATAATCGGATTCATAGGGTTCGGTGTGACGGCGTTTGGTTGTCTGAACCAAATGCGGTCAAGGACAACATTGCTTCTTTTTTTCTAATAAATTTAGTCTTGTTGCAGGGACTAAGCCGGGTTTTACTTGCCCGGATATTACTCGGCTTTCAGAAGATGAAGTTCAAGTGTTGGATTCCCCATTTAGTATTGATGAAATTACTAATGGTGTATTCGATTGTGAAGGTGAAAAGGCTCCCGGGCCTGATGGGTTCAACTTTACTTTCATACGGAAGTTTTGGCCGGTTCTTGAACATGATTTTTTTGAAGATGTTCGAGGAGTTTTATGTAAATGGGCGTATTCAGGAAGGTTGTTTTTCGGCGTTTATTGCGTTGATTCCTAAGGGTCGTGACCAACCTACTCTTGCGGACTATTGTCCGATTAGCTTGGTGGGTGTTATTAATAAAGTGTTGTCAAAGGTTTTGGTGATGAGATTGTGAGATGTCATACCACGCCTTGTTTCGGAGGAGCAAATCGCTTTCTTAAGTGAGCGGAACATCCTTGATGGCCCTTTAATCTTGAACGAGACTATCGCGTGGCTGAAAAAGGCAAAGCTTAAAGGCTTTTTCCTTAAGGTTGATATTGAGAAGGCATACGACTCGTTAAGATGGGATTTTTTAGAAGACATTTTATTGCAAATGAATTTTTCTTCAAGGTGGCGAGCTTGGATTATGCCCATTGTTCTCGGAATTCTAGAGCTTCAGTTTTGGTCAATGGGTCTCCCACAACCGAATTTATGTGTCAACGGGGTCTTCGACAAGGGGATCCACTCTCCCCCTGTTTATTTATTCTCGCCATGGAGGCTCTTACTTGGATCATGAAGAGGGCGTGTCTTTTAGGCGTTTTTCACGGTATTCACGTGGAAGGTAATGGGCCTTTGATTTCACACTTTATTTACGCCGACGATGTGGTTTTTTATGGGGAATGGTCTATTGCAAATGCGAAAACTTTAAGGCGTCTATTGCACGGTTTCTATTTGATCTCCTTATTAAGGATTAGTTCCAATAAAAGTTGTGTTTATCGGATTGGTGTAGATGAAAATGAGGTGGTGAATTTATCTTCGGCCATTCACTGTTCTCATGGTAGGCTTCCATTTTTTCATCTCGGGGTGCCGATAGCTATGAATATGAATCTAGTGAAGAGTTGGGAATCGTTTCTAGATAAGGTTAAGAAACGGCTTTCGAATTGGAAGTCTAAGTGTTTATCTTATGGTGGAAGGATTACTTTACTTAAGTCTGTTTTAAGTTCGCTTCCTCTCTACTTCTTTTCATTATTCCGGGCTCCTGTACAAGTCGTTGATAGCCTTGAGAAGATTCGACGCAAGTTCTTTTGGGGTGGTACGGATGAGGTGGATAAATTGAGTTGGTTAGCATGGGAAAAAGTGGTGGCTCCAACAAAGTATGGTGGGATCGGGCTGGGTTCTCTTAGAGATGCCAATGTGAGTCTCCTAACTAAGTGGTGGTGGCGTTTTAAAACTAACCGAAATGATCTATGGCGCAACGTTGTTTGGTCCATTCATAGTATTGGAAGGGGATGGAATTTTGTTCCGGTTAAATTATCGATGTCTGGAACGTGGAAACAAATAGCTAGTATACCGAGGTTGTTGAGTTCACTTAATCTGGATCCGCATAAGATGATAAAAGGAAAACTTCGTGATGGCTCGGGTATACACTTCTGCCTGGATTGGTGGATTTCAGATGATGTTTTGCAGCGAAAGTTTCCTCTGTTATTTGGGTTGTAAAAGCATAAGGTGTGTTTTGTTTCGGACAAGATCCACTCCGGGCAGCATGGTGATCAGTTCACTTGGGATTGGCGGCGGGTTATTATTGCTGTGGATGAACTAAATCAGCTTCAAGCGCTGCAGCTTCTGCTCTCGGGGACGCATATTACAGCCGTGTCAGATTCTTGGTCTGCAGAGTTTGTTGGTTCTGGATCTTTCGCAGTTGGGGCTGTTAAGGAGTGCATTATTAAGGCGAATGCTGCAGTGCCGGACTGCCGGAGGAGGTTTACGAATGGTGTAATTGGGTACCACGAAAGGTCGCTATAGTGGCTTGGCGTGCATTTTTAGATCGATTGCCCACCGCTGAGGCGCTAGCTCGGAGGAACATTTTTGTGGATACAACTTTATGCAGATTCTGTGAAACGAATGAAGAATCGGCTGAGCATCTGTTTACAGGCTGTCCGATTGCAATGGAAGTTTGGCAGACGGTTTTTTCGTGGTGTAATGTTCCTAATTTGTTTATCTTTCATGTCCGGGATTTACTTAGATATCACAAGACGGCCAAAACAACCTCTAAGGCTAAAAAAGCTTTTTATGGTGTGGTGGTAACGACTTTTTGGAGCTTATGGAAGGCGAGGAATGATCTCATTCATAATCAAAAGGCGTTGGTGGTCCGGAATGTGTTTGAAGAAGTCAAGATTATGAGTTACTTGTGGATTACGAACCGAGGGAGGATGTTGGATATGACGTGGGACGCGTGGGGTAGGTTTGATACGTATAAGATGGGGTAGTGTCTGGGGCTCGTTTTTTGTTTTGATAGCGGGTTCTCACCGAAACTTTTATTCAACAACCCGAAAAACAAAAGACAACCCGACAAACAAGAGAACCGTTCTCTTGTTTGTCGGGTTGTCTTTTGTTTTTCGGGTTGTTGAATAAAAGTTTCGGTTTGGCCGTTAAAAAAAATGAAAATTGAAGTAAATCTTCAAAATTTGTTTCATAATTTTCTCCATTTTTCAGGTGCCTATGACACCCCACCAATTCGAATATGATTTCGTTAATTGAGATATATACCCCGCATCATTCTCCCCCACCTAAAAAGAACTAGTCCTCGAGTTCTTAAAGTAGAATGTTTCGCTTGATGAGTTGCTTTGCTTCTCCTCCAATACCTTTTTTTAACGTCCAACAAAGCTCGGCCACTAGGATACACCCATAGGCCAAAGGCCACCTACTCATGTAATAGCAGACAGTGCTGGTCACATGACTCGTCAACAATTCCACGGAAAACCCATTGCCTCATGATCCATTGTGGTAAACACTCTGGCTAAAGCATTTTGTTACGAATGAGACTCTTACAGGTGACTTTTCCTGACGAAAGTCATCCCGATACCTTTACACAACCGTCCCTTTGGTTCCACCAACACCTTTTATTTAATATTTTCATCCATAATAATTTGGTTACATTTTCAATAACCTTCACCAAGCAACAAAATTGGTGCTATTAATTTCTTTGTTTTCTTTAATTTCAAATTTTCCATCCATATTCAATTAGACTTAGGGGTGTGGGAAGGGGAAGAGCTCGGGAAAGGGTGAGGTGTCATCTTCCCGAAGGGGAACACCGCCCCCCATCCCTCTTCGGTGTCCACGGGATTTTCTACCCGATCGTCCCGTCCCATTTCCCCATGAATGTTACCGTTGCTTTTTGGAAGAATAGGCCACAACGGTCGAATTTAAAAAAAAAAAAAACCTATTTCCTATTTACCTTTTATATATAACACACACTTTACATTTTATTTTTTCACTCCAAACAACCAAAACACACACACATTTTATAACCTTTCATCCCTTTTTTTATAAAATTTCATGGATCCAAGACGCCCCTTCAACCCGAACACACCCGTTCACCCCACTAATCAGCCACCATTCGGTTTTCCCTCGACACCCGGTACCCCCTCGTCACAACCTTTTAGCGGGTTTAATCCTGGGCAAATGCAAGTTCAACATCACCAATGGCACATGCCACAACATCAATGGCAACCTCTACCCCAAACCCAAACCCAAGCCGAGCACGATTTTGTTTCCTTGGCCTCCCACGATGATCACGTGCCCGAAACCCAAGTCCGTCCTCCCATAACCGAACCGGCCCGTACCAAAAAAACTACAAAAAAAGGAGGATTAAAACGGGCCCAAGATGAAGGTCCGAGTACGAGGGCGGATCCCATTCATTGGGAGCCCAATGAGTTGGAGGCGTTGGCAAAAGCTTGGGTTATCACCTCTACCGACCCTATTCTAGGTAAAAGTTTAATTTTTTTTAAGTATTTTGGATGACCTTTTTTATTAAAAATTATCAGTTTTATTTTTTTTCTTTAAACCCACTGTTTTTATTTTATTTTTATTTTTTTTTGTTTTTTTCGGTTTTTTAACCCACTGTTTATGTTTTTTTTTTCTTTTTTTTTGTTTTTTTTTTATTTTAAACTTTCTGTTTGTTTTTTTTTTTTTAATTTTTGGTTTAGAATTATTAATGTATACTAACTTTTTTATAATATTTGTAGCTACAAATCGGAAAAGGGACGGCTTTTGGAACCAAGTGGTTAAGGAGTTTTACAAGTTGTTACAACGTGAACAAAATCGAACCACGCACTCGGTTAGTAGCAAGTGTAGGGAAATGATGGGAAAATGAAAAGGTTTTGCGGGTTACCATCAACATGCTTGGAATAATCGTACCACGGGTCAAAGTGATGAGAACGTGTTGAAGTGGCTCTTGAAAGATACACCGACAAAAAACGGGGCATTTGGGTTGATGAAACCGTATGACATTTTCTCGAAGTGTGAAAAATTCAAAGTTGTGGATAATGAGGTGGAAAAAGCAAAGAGGTCGAAAACGAGCACATCGGGGAGTTATAGTGGTGGTCGGTCGGATGCTCGTTGTACTATCAACATAAATGACGACCCGGAGTTTGAAGATGAGGCGCCTACACCGCGTTCTGTGAGGCCGCCTGGAAGGGACACCGCCAAGAAAGCGGCATCGAGCTCAAAAGGAAAGCGTGTCGAAACCGGTTCTGGTTCCGGTTCGAAAGAGGCGAAAGATAAGGCGGTGGAGAAAATTGAGTTGTTGCTTCAAAACTTTAACGAGTTTAAACAGGAGCGCGCAAACAGAGAGGTACTTGGAAAGAAAGAAGGAGAAAGAAGAGGCGAAGGCGAGGGATATTGAGAGGCTAAACATGGAAAAAAATGAGAAAGAAGAAACGGCGACGAGGGAAGCGATGAGGCTAGAGTTGGAAAGAAAACGCCTCGAAATGGAGATGTCGAGACAAGAAGCAACCGAGTTGGCGTTGATGCAAGCTCCTCTAGATAACCTTACGGAGGAGGAACGTAAGGTGGCGGCGAAAGTTAAAGATAACATTATCAAAAGATGGCTCGGAGGATCGTTTAATATGTAGTGTTTTTATTATTTATTTTCGGGGTTTTTTTTTTAATTTCTATGTAATTTTCGGTTTTTTTTAAATTTCTATGTAATTTTCGTTTTTTTAAGTTATATGTAATTTGTTTTTTAATTTTAATGAAAAAAATATTAATGAAAAATAAAATCAATAAAATAAATCAAAAAAAAATAATAAAAAAAGGAAGGGGGAAGGGGAACCATTTCCCCTAGAAGGGGAAGGAAAAAGAGAAAATGAGGTGGCGCTGATGTGGACAAGGGGAAGGAAGGGAGAAGGGGAACCACGCCCCATAGTCTTATAGCATCATGTCACGCATTATAATTGTGTTGAGATTCGGTCTCAACTCATTTGTTACCTTGACTTTGTGAATACCCATTATCATGACATCTTCCATCACCTCGAACGTTATGACTTCAACCTCGTTATCTTGATGTAGGCATGTAGCGCAACATTTTTGCGGCCATTACCAGTTTCAAGTTTCAACATTAGTATTAACATCAGAATGAACATGCCTCTCTTTATGTAAGAAGTCAAAATAAGAGATGAACCTTTATATGTTGAAATGGATCGATAGCCATGACTAGTGCCATCAACATTGACTTTCCTCACAATGGGATGTCGAATAGAACCATAGCAACCACCCACATGATTGTGGACGTTTTTGTCACAAACAATCACGATATGTAGTTCCAACAACTCTAATATCACTTGAGGCATTATTAAAGTTCAAACCATTGGATATCACGCGAGGCAGAAGTGTATAAGTTAACAAGAGAAAAATCGGTATTATTTGGATGAATAAACCATTACACAAAGCGCTATTTTCTATAAAATTATAGCATTTGTCATCAAACTAACAACTAAGAAATAAAATGCGACAATTGAGAAGTTAACGCAACAACCAGCAAATTGCATGAGTTGGTGACATTTCATAGCTTTCTTATTAAATGAAATAATTTAGGAAATCTTTAAAATCAATTTGAGATTTATTGTCGTTGTTTAACGCCTTTTCCACACTTCTACTTATCTGTATATGATTTGTTTTGTTGAGTTAGCTATACCCATCATGTTGTTTACAGGCAGATGTACTGTCGTTGATTATGTTGTTACTATTATTGTCGTGTAGTAACGTGTGTGCCAGTCTCTAGCTGAGGAGTTTTCCTTGTTTAATTTTGTAATGTGATGGGCGATGGCATTACTCTTGTGAACTTAAATCAACAAAGTTCCATTAGCTCTAGTACCATAGTAAATCATGGAATCTCGATTCTTGATAAAGAATTATCTTAATGCTTTTTTATTTGGAATATTGTTAGGGAAACATGTGAATAACATCAAGATGACATTAATGAGATAAATAAACAATGATAATTAAAAACATATGAAAGTATATATGTGACAAAGTTCAAACGACTAATTGTGTAATGTGGGCATGACGTGAAATGTATGAATTAAAACAACAGCAATATCATCATCAACAAAATCTTTTGTAAAACACCTTTTCGCCACATCATGTTACCATTGAGGTTCGTTACATGTAATGAAGCAACTACTTAACTGTTTTCCAATGCTTTATGTAAGGTTTTTTTTTTTTTTTTTTTGTTAATTCCTGACACCTCTCATCACATGAGCAATGCATGCGATTATGTAAACCAACACAAACACCATAATTCCAAATATTGATGAATAGTTAGGAACATTATATTCAACTCTTCTTTGTCAACATTCGTAGGAAGTGATCGATCATTCTCTACGTGCTTCAAGATTCAAATGGTTATATTTCTAAACTGAGCATCCCTCTCCAATATTTTACCTATGTGTTTTTCTTGTGATACTCTATAGTATATCCTATAAGGCGAGCTAAAGAATTGCAACAACAACCAAAATCAGACATTATCCTTTGTTATGGTGGCCGAATATGAACTTTTTTTTGTTATCTATATACATGTTTGTGATTGAACAAAAAAGTTGGTAATTCATTATATCCTTAATTAAATAAGTATAAATAATTTTACAAGAAATAATCATGAATTTTTTTTGCTCGGCCCATTTTAATCCACTTGTTTTAACTCTTTAAACCTAGTCTTTTAACCGCTCACAAGTTTATAGGATTCGGTAAGAAATAGTTCATTTTCTTATCTTCTTGGTATACATCTTATGCATATCCACTTGAAACATTATACCTATAATAAGGGTGTAAAATGTGAGGCTACTCGTGAGCTACTCGAGAACCATTCATATATATATATATATATATATATAAGTAAAGTATATGGAGGAAACCCTTCTTATTTGGTAAACTCTGGAAACTCTGACTTCCCAACTTTTTTTTTTTTGAAAAAAATAGGGTATGTAATATACATTTTTTAAGCATTTTGAGCCAAAAAATCGAAAAAGCGCCGAATGGTTTTTTTAAAAAAAAATAAAAAACGTCTACTGTTTACATATAGTTAACACATTGTTAACACCTGTTATTAGCGCTTAACATGTGTTAGTCAAAATTTTATTTTATTTTTAAAAAAAATACTCGGTGCTTTTTTAATTTTTTTGGCCCAAAATGCTTAAAATCATGTATATTACTTGCCCTATTTTTTCAAAAAAAAATAATATTGGGAAGTCAGAGTTTCCAGAGTTTACCAAATAAGGATGGTTTTCTCTAGAACCATTCCCTATATATATATATATATATATATATATATATATATATATATAGGGGAAAGTTAATTTGAGAACACCTATATTTCATGCGAACCGCGAGAACGCCATCTAAAACCATTCAAATCAAAAAAAAATTTTTACACTTATCTTTATTACTAAAATACAACCCCCAAAACACAATTTACGCATAAAAATTTAAACGTATACGGAAATAAATTGTTTTTACACATGTGTAAATTTACTGTTTGTACATGTGTAAACTGTTTCATTTACACATGTGTAAAAAGTTAATTTGAAAGTGTTTTTGCAAGAAAAGATGAATTATTTTGAAAGAAAATTCATTTTTTAATGTTGTATTTTAATTATAATTAGGTTTGTATTGAAAAAAAATGATTTTGATTTGTTTTCTCATTTGTTCTCACGGTTCTCGTGATATTTAGCGTTCTCAAGATAACCCTCCCCTATATATATATATATATATATATATATATATATATATAGGATTAGGATCAAATAAGAACCTATGGTATAGTTAAGAACCTTGTGAACCAAATCCAACCATCCATTTCTTTATTTGATCTCAAGGGTACAAATGTAAAATTACATTATACAATATATTTATTTTAATCGGTTACTCAGATTATCTGTAACACCCCGAATTTTGTATAGTAATATTCATAATAATTCTATAGTTACGTGTAGTAAAAAAAAAATCGTTAGAAGTTTTATGTATTTAGTTGAATATGTTCAGAACTTCTAATTTCAAAGAATTTATATGGTATAATTTTATTTAATTAACAAATGAAAAAGTTGGATTTTTGAAAACGTATTTACTTTTATTTTCTAATGGTTTGATTCTTTTAAAAATGGTTGATACATATTGTTACCACTTATATTTGTATATATTAAATGGGTGGTCATGAGTCAATAAATGGTCATGCATCTGTTAGTTTTTTTTTCTTTCGAACGAAACCGTCTAAAACAATAATTGTCTTTTTATTATATCTAATTAATTTGGTGTTTTACCTTTTACCTATAAAATTAAGTCTTGTTATTTCATGGTTTGGGGGACATCCCACCGTAGATGCAAGCTACAGAATCTATCGACTAAAATTGTCTTTGTTTCCTTATGATTTTCAAGAATAATGTTAGAGTTAGTCATCTCTGAATGCGATCGATTAAGGTATGGACTCTAAACAACATTGCATGACGGGTTTGGGTTCTTTACTACTTCGTAGTCGAGAATTCAAATTCGATATTGACTGATATATATTACATAGTATTGTTTGTATATAAATATTGACTGTACCATTGAACTATTTGATATCACCGAAGGGTGACCACTGAACCTGTAAGTCCTTCATATATACCGGTCGAGGGGGAAACGAAGCCTTCCTTATAAAGGGGTTGAAACCCTTTCATGTTAGGATGCGTTTCACCTGGGCGAGCAACTCGTCGGGTGAGCCGTGAGCTTCTGGATGGGCAACCCATCGGGGGCAAAACGGTAGCGTCCTAAACCGGTTTACATGGGATGTTACAGAAAAGTGATCATTGAACTACTGCACCGAAAGGTGACCACTGAAACCACTGATATCACCGCAAGGTGACCACTGAATCTATTGATATCACCGAAAGGTGACCACTGAATGTGCTACTGAATGTGAACCACTGAATGTGTTATAGGAACTACTGAACGTGCTACTGAATGTGCTACTGAAAGTGAACCACTGAATATGAACCACTGAATGTGTCACTAATTGTTTATATACGTATATATAGATATTGTTAGGAACTGTATTGTTGTTGTCCCACTGAGTAAAATTTTACTCAGGCGTGCATATGTGTTTTATGTACGTTAGGTTCAGGAATTCAAGAAGTCTTAAAAGTGTGGGCGCAAGGGAATAAAGATCAAGGGATTCGAGACTCAAAGCTTTATTTTTTTTAAAGGAAATTTAATAATGTTTTTTTTGTAATTATTGTAAATCATTGTAAAATTTTATTAAATTTGGATTGATGTATTGAATTCTGATTACTGTTATAGTGACACGTCAGCCTAAAAACGGGTGGGGTGTTACATTATCATAATTGGTTTCCCTACAATTTCTCTAGCACCTATCAAATCCTCCTGAAATCGTAACCTACTTTGTAGTGAACATATTCAATTCGACTTTTTAAGATATTCAATTCGATTTGAAGATCTTGATATGTGGTTCAATCAAAATATATTCAATTCGATTTAACACATTCAATTAGATGTAAAGCTTGATTTTGAAAATCTTGATAGTCGTCATGGATTCGAATTCATTCGGTAGAAGATAACAATTGATGGATCATATTTAATTAATTACTTACCGTATTACTACACAAATGCACAAATCTTTAACAATCTATGAAGAAACTTTTTATACATTAATGTTGGGGTTTGGTTTGTGATCGTATGTATTGTTGATGCTTCATTATACACATACGTACATTAATAGAACATTTTAACTGCTTCATAATTTGGCTTAAATATGCATATAAAATTATACACAGATGTATCATTTTGAAAATGGCAACATGATCGTCAACTTATACACGTAATTGGTTTTATATGGTATACACTTATGTACACCATCAGAATTGTACACATAGCAGGTGTATACACCAATGTACAACAAGTGTATACACCAATGTACACTAGTTTATACCTAGTCTAAACAACGTATATATAATAACTGAATGGGTGACGGTTTTGGGATTTCATGAATTTGAAATCAGGATGTGTATGTATTTTTTACTAAATTGCCCCTTTTCTAATTTAATTAGACTAAAAATCAATGGTTATTTACAATTCAAAAATGGTTCATTTGTTATTATACATATATGTATTAGTATATTATAACTAGTGATATATTTTTAAGCACACAGGTTAAATGAATAAAAGAATATGTTCATATATTACCAAGACATGTTCATATACACATGTGTAACAAATAATAAAATTGATATAGTGCAATCCTTAATTGTGATATACAGTCAGTTACGAATAATATGAATCACATGATTGAAAGTGGCTATTTTAGTGGGACAACAAATTTACCATCTTACCCTTAATTTAAATAAATAATTAATCAAACTTCTCTTTAATTACCATCTTACCATTAAAGATCAATGGCTAAGAATGGTTCTTATATAACTAGTGGTTCTTATTTGAAACACACCATATATATATATATATATATATATATATATATATATATATATATATATATATATATAGGCTAAGTATAGACAAGAAACCTCCCAAAATGAAGAAACCCCCACAAACCCTTTATGTGGCTCTCATTGTTCCACCTCATCTGTATTGACCAAATTATTTTTTATTACACTAAGGGTATTTCAGTCATTTAATCACTCTTCTCTTTTCAAAACCCAATGTAGAGATATAAATTCTTCACCTCTCTCCTATTATTTCAAAAAAAAAACCAGATCTGAATCTCTCTCTCATCCCTTCTCTCTACCTCTCAACCCTTCTCTTTTGCACCATTTAGCAATGAATCTGATGTAAGAGCCCCCGATTTGGCAAAGCCCATGAAGAGTGAGTACCTGTTGGCTCTCTGTAATGGTGAGGACGGAAGGCGGTGGTATGGTGGTGGTGGTTCTCGTCGATGGTGACGGGTGACAGTGGAGATTTGGAGCAATCAAGATGAAGATAAGGACGGAAGGCGGAAGGTGGTGGTATGGTGGTGGTGGTTCTCGTCGGAGACGATGATGGTGACGGGTGACAGTGGAGATTGTGTCGTTGGGAGGGGGTTGGGTCGTTGGAAGAAGGTAAGCATTTACTCTTCAGATCTGTTTAGGGTTGTGGTATGGTGGTGGTGGTGGTTCTCTCTAACATTCAGATCTGTTTTGTAGTGATAATCTGGAAGTTTGGTAATTTGTTTTTCTTTTTTTTTTATTGAAAACCTCTTCAATAAAAATTGGTGAGTATGAGTATTATAATGTGTGGTGGTTCTCTCTAACATTCAGATCTGTTTTGTAGTGATAATCTGGAAGTTTGGTAATTTGTTTTTCTTTTTTTTTATTGAAAACCTCTTCAAAAGATTCTAAACCGCTTAACAGATTATGTCTTGGATAATGATCCGCTATTTGAAAATAATTAAACTGTACATTTTTTGTAACTGGTCATATGAGTTTTCTAAAAAAACAAATTTCTTTCAAATGGTAATTACAAATGTCTTGGGTGCATTTTTTTATTACGATGATACAAATGGTAATTACAAAATCTTTGTTACTTTGGTTATCCAAATTATTTTGTGCTATTTACTTATTACGATGATGCAAATTACAATTACAAATGAGTAAAGGACCAACATAGCATGATTTTGATTATGTCATTATATGTTTGTGTGATATAATGTCTACGATTTTTGTTTGCATTGGAAATCTTCTCCATCGTCATGTCTCTTAACATATGCAACAATATGTCTGATATAATGTCAAAATTGGTGAATTTTAATGTCTCTTAACATATGCAACAATATGTCTGATTTGTTTTTTTACCAGTATGTGCATGTTTGTATGAGTATTATAATGTGTGGAATGCATGTTTGCATCTGTTTCCTATATTTGCGTCTGTTTCGTATGTTACAACAGAACTAAGTTGGTATAAATTAGTTGCCGATTTTTTTACCAGATACAAAGGTTTTGTTTTTTGACTTTTCATGATGTACACATGTTTTACTTTCAACAGCAGTTGCATATGTTAATAAATAAAAAAATCATTTATTAGGAATGTAATATTGCATATTATAGAGGAAGAATTGGGGAAAAAAAACTCTTGAATTGAATGTTATTGATCATGGGATGAAATCTATGTTTGCGTTCGTTTCGTATGTAACAGCACCACTAATTTGGTATAAATTAGTTTCTGATTTTTGTTTACCAGTATGTGCATGTTTGTATGAGTATTATAATGTGTGGATTGTATGTTTGTATGTTTTTTTTAATCAAAATTGGTGAACTTTAATATCTCTTAAAATGTGTCTGATTTGTTTTTTACCAGTATGTGCATGTTTGAATGATTATTATAATGTGTTGAATGTATGTTTGCATCTGTTTCCTATATTGCGTCTGTTTCGTATGTAACAACAGAACTAAGTTGGTATAAATTAGTTACCGATTTTTTACCAGATACAAATGTTTGATTTTTGCATATTATAGAGGAAGAATTAGGAAAAAACTCTTGAATGGAATGTCATTGATCATGGGATGAAATCTATGTTTGCGTCTGTTTCATATGTAACAGCACCACTAACTTGGTATAAATTAGTTTCTGGTTTTTTTTACTAGATACAAAGTTTTGATTTTTTAAGTTTGATAATCTTTGATAACTAAATGTATAAAACAATGTTTTTTTGTATCAGTTTCATATTTTTTTTGTAATCCGGTTGGTTAACATACGTTAAGACCGGGGGGGGGGGGGGTATTATATGTAAATTGATGATTTTTGTTTTATTTTTGCAGGTGAACATATTTTTTTGCATCAA
This sequence comes from Ambrosia artemisiifolia, assembly GCA_032199755.1. Classification (NCBI taxonomy): domain Eukaryota; kingdom Viridiplantae; phylum Streptophyta; class Magnoliopsida; order Asterales; family Asteraceae; genus Ambrosia; species Ambrosia artemisiifolia. The sequence goes on along the minus strand of CM063513.1, from coordinate 56,323,676 downwards.
GAATGAAGTGCAAACATTTTTATTAGTTTTTTAGCATTTGTTGATTGTAATGGTCGTTTTGATTGTTTTTAGCATTTTGTAAGAAACATTCTTCTGTACATTTGAATGCTTTTTATCTGTAAAGTTTTTCATTTATTTTATACAATCAGATTCATTTAAAAGTAGTGAATATTAAAAAGAAAAACCATATGGACCTTTCGTTACGTATGCAACAACTCTGGTGCTGGTACAATAAAACCAAAACAAACATGGTGTAATAAAAAATAATAATAAGCATAAATTTTTTAAATAATCTGAACTGGGGACACCTTTATTACGTACGTGACATCACTGGTGCTGGTAAATTTAATATGAAACAATTACTATAAATCTGACTCTGCACTGGTGCTGGAACAATTGCTATAAATCTAATTCTTACGTATGTAACAGCACTGGTGCTGGAACAATTGCTATAAATCTGATTCTGCTTTATTTAAATAAAATACCTTTTTTCAATCATAAAACATCTGATTTTTGAAAAACAAAATATGAGAGAGAAAGACATTATTGATTGATAGAGAGAGAAAGAAAGAAAAGGCCAATTACCTATCTACCCTTCTCATACCCTCTCTGCTACTTTTTTGTCCTTTTTCTCAATATAATATTATCCTCAAATCTCCACCATTGATCTACTTTGATCAATGGCTATGAGAAGGTTTACAAGGTTTTTACAATTTGAGTGGGTTTTTATTTATACCATCCCCTATATATATATATATATATATATATAGGCTAAAGGTATAGAGAAAACCCAAAAATTTGAGAAAACCCAAGCAAACCCAATAAGTGGACCACATTCTTCCACATCACCCATAAACTTTAATATTTGTTTATTAAGCCAAGGTTATTTTAGTAATTTACCCCCCTTCACCACATATATAAAGATTTCTTTCTCTCTCCCATTTCAAAATTTCCTTTCCCTCCCCTTATCCTCTCCCCTCATCTCTGCTTTTTTTTTGAAGCTTCAACCACCAACACCATCATCTTCATAGCTAACCTCCATAATCGTGATTTCCAAACTCGAACAATACCCTCGTAACGTCGTCAGCATCATTTAACAGCAACCTCCATCATCGTCATCTCCAACACCGTCGCAAAAGGCCACCGGAGAAGACCACCAGAGAAGACCACCGGAGAAGATAACCGGAGAAGACAACCGGAGAGAGTACCAGGTGTTTTTCAGTGGCTGAATCTTATTTCCATCTTTTTATCTCCTTCCATGTTGCTTTTTATGTTTGATTTTTTTATTAAGTTGTAATCAAAATCTTTGTTTGTTGAATCTTATTTCAGTGGCTGAATCTTATTTCCAACTGATTTCTATATTTTTTGTTTGTTGAATCACTTCTGTTTTTGATAGAAACACAATTGTGAATTTTTATTTTTTGAAAAATGCCCCCTGTTTGGTAAAATCTTTTTCTGATAAATTATAGAAATCAAGTCTAGACTTTTTATTAATCTTTTTTTGTAATTGATGATTATGGAAAACCACTAATATAATATAAAGTCATTTAGGTTTAGAATTATTGTAAAATAATAGTAAATTTTCTGAGTGTAATCGAAGACATATCTTTGTATAATCTTTGTGTTTAGCTAGACTGTTACGTGTGTAGCATATCAAACTCTGTTCTCTGTTCACTGCAGATTAGATAAGTGTTGTCTGTGTTTTTCCTGTTACACATGTAATACCTGTGTGTTCTTGCACCATGCCTGTCTTTTTTTTTTCTTTTTATCATGTATGAGTTTTTTTATGTTACGTATGTCTGATTTACAGAAAAAATGCCCCTTGTTTGAAAAATCCCCTCTTTTTGTTAAATTCCTTTTCAGATATATTATAATAATCAACTTTAGCCTTTTTATTAATCTTTTTTTGTAATTGAAACCATTGAAAAAGATTTTTTGTTTGGATTATTGATTATGGAAAAACACTAATATAATATAAAGTCATTTAGGTTTATATCTCTTTGGACCCTATCATCTAGATTTTAGCTTAAGTTTTGGTTTCTTTATCGTCTATACTTTCTTATAATCGTTGTGTTTAGTTAGAATTTAGCTTAAGTTTTGGTTTCTTTATCGTCTATACTTTCTTATAATCTTTGTGTTTAGTTAGACTGTTACGTGTGTAGCATAACTTTTTTTCAAAAATATATTATGATTTATGTGTTTTAGCATATCAAACTCTGTTCTCTGTTCACTGCAGATTAGATAGGTGTTGTTTTTTCAAACTCTGTTCCTGTTACACATGTAGTAATCGTGTGTTTTTGCACCATGCCTGTGTTTTTTTTTTTTCTTTTTCTCATGTATGAGTTTTTTTTATGTTACCTATGTCTGTGTTTTCTGATATAGTCTTTTTCTATAACTAAAGACAGAAAATCTTTTGGTACTTGTTATCTTCTTGAATTTCCAGAACGTTGTAATTTGTGTTTTCTCTGTTATTTTATTTTTTTTGCGGTGTGTTCTTCTGTTGTTAAGGTCGGGTGTTATGTGTGTAGCATATCTGTTTTGTAGTCAAAGTTTGTTTTTTATACCAGCAAAAAATGGATGTTGGGTGCAGACTACAGCAGTTTGTATGTGTTTCCAGAAAAAACCCTGTTACACATGTAACAATCGTGTTTTTTCCAACTTTAGTTATACATTACTTTTTTTTTGCTTTTTGCATGTATTAGTTTTTTTTGTTACCTATATTTTATTAACAGAAAATAGTTTTTTTCCCCTGTTTCATATTTCCAATGTCAACACTTACTGTTCTATAACATACGTTACAGGTCCTGTTTTTTGTCAAACCATGGATTCCAACCCCAACACTCCGCCTTCGGAGGTTTTTGAGGGCCGTCACCATCTCATCCCAATTGTACACGACCCACCTCAAACATGTTGTAATAAAAAAATTAACAGGTTAGGATTTTTCTAAATTCATATAAAACTATCGTGACGGATTTTACGTACGTAACAACACTGGTGCTGGAACAATTTTTATGAATATGTGAATCTGATTGATGAATAAAATAGTTTTTTAATAAACTAAAATTCTGATTTTTGTCAACAAAAAAGTGAGAGAGAGAATGTTGGAAAGAGAACATTGGTGAGAGAAAGAGAGAGTGAGAGGTATGATTGATTTGATGGAGAGAGAAGAAGGTGTAAATTACCTTTCTATCCTTTTTTGTCATGTTCTACACATATAATATTAACTTTTAATCATGACCATTTATCAACTTGAATGGATGGTTTGGATGAAGTTTACTAGGTTTTCTCAACTTTTTGTGGTTTCCATTTTAACCATCCCCTATATATATATATATATATAGGATCCGGATATTTTGAGAACCAAGGTGAGTTGTGAGAACCATAGTAACTCACTTTATAACCACATACTTTTTTTTAATCAAAAATGAATATATGGTCCACAATTAATCAACAATAAATAATGAATAAAATATTAATATATTTACACGAGGATAAAAATCCCTTACACCGGTGTATTTTGGCGTAAATTAATGTATTTTTTTTTTAAAAAAAATTTACAGCGGGGTTTACGTGTTTTACACGAGTGTAAAAAAAGAAATTTTTTTCGCATTTTACGTCGAGTTCCTACGAGTTCTCAAAGTATCCTAACCGTATATATATATATATATATATATATATATATATATATATATATATATATATAGGATTTGGTTCAAATGAGAACCTTTCCCCAAATTGAGAACTGAGAGAACCATTCTGGGCCACACATTTCTCTAAGGCAAAATTTTTTTTTTTTTTTTTTTTTTGCAAAAATCGCTGCTTTATATATTGCATTATACATATGTGTATAATGCAATTATACACATATGTATAACTGAAATATACACATATGTATAGCTGAAAAATGCTATATACACATATGTATAATTGCTATATACACATATGTATAAATGTATAATTGACATATACACATATGTATAAATGAAAAAAAATTCGAAAAAAATATAAAAAAAAAAAATTTTCCTTGCATAAAAATGTGCGATTAAAGCAAAAAAAAAAAAAAAATTTGTCTTTATATGAAATGTGTGGCCTAGAATGGTTCTCTCAGTTCTCAAATAGGGGTTGGTTCTCTTAGGATCCCTACTATATATATATATATATATAATTTTATGGTAAAATAATAAAATACTTTATATTTTAAATATATGAAGTGTTTATATATGTGTGTGAGCTATTATATATCTATATATATATGTAAATAAATTAATAAAATAACTAATAAATAAAAAAGTGCCAAAACGTAGAAATAAAACTCTAAATAAGTCGAGGTCTTTGAGAGTTAAACAAACCAAACTTAAGCAAAACAAGTAGAGGCACTTTACGCCCCTAGGGCGTATCTCCTTTAATCTTTTTTCTTCCCCTGTTCTCTTCAAAAAAGAGTTGTCACTAAATAATAAACTCACATATTATCCTTTGTAGAACAATATTTTTCAAATAAGTCATAAGACACCACATACTCTTCCACAAGCCCTCACCGCTAGATTTTTTTTTTCTTTTTCTGTTTTTTTTTAATGATAGATTTCTGATTAACAAAAAAAGTACCCCATGGACCATGACTGTCATAAATATTGTCTTAGTCTCAACACCTATCCCACTTCTATATAACCTAGTACAAAGACATGTCCATCTTCACATCTTACACCTTAAAACACTCATCTTTCTTCCAAGTCTATACCAAACACACAAAATGGCTTCTACCAAGCTTCTCATCATATGTTTCCTTGTTGCTATTACTCTCTCTAGCAACATCAACACCACCTCGGCCCGCCGTCTCTTGAACATTCCCGGTCTCCCTAGCATGGGTGGTAGTTTCCCAACAATCCAAACACCTTCATTGCCAACAACATTCCCACCATTTGGTTCAACCCCTTCTTCTGGAATGCCATTTTTCCCCTTACCTACTACCATGCCAACCACCCCATCAGTACCATCTTTCCCTGGAATCTTTACTCCTCCGGCTACCGCGACCACCAATCCCTAAAGTGCCGGTCTAAGCATTATAGTTTCCTACTTAAAGTGAGCAATCCATGTTCATGTTCACTTTAGAACATGGATTATATATTATGTTTCACTATGAATGAGATAATGTGTTGATGTAGTTTATTGTTGTCTTTTAATGCACGTTTCTTAGTTTGTCGTGTAAGTGTGTTTCATTTCTGGCTTGTGAAGGTTAAATTTGTTTCAAGTACTTTGTTAACTTTGAGATTAGCTATATTATTTTGAAATTTTATCGTGCTGGTCTTCTTTTTGTATGTATTTTCGGTGGTGGTGCTACTATATAAAATGTTTTGTTTGTTTTATTTGCTTCTTATATATGTTCAGACCCTTTTTTTTTTCCAATATTAAGTCATTAAAACACATGACCCACAAAATGAGAATAGAAAGTACTAGCTAATCACGAAATAGTTTGGTCACATGAAACAATCTCCAAACAACTCAGAAATCCATACGTAAACTAGTAAACAATGGTCCAGGATGTTCTATCTTGTTTATCCTTGATGTAAACATAATTTCATAATGTCTAGTTTTGTTGAAATATTTTAGGAGTAAAAAATAAAAAAATAAATGCTTTTGTCCACACAATGGTAATTACATTTGGGCACAAAAAAAGGATGTGACTCGGCATTTGATTAGTTATATAAACATTCACCTGTATATATGGGACAAATTTATGGGCTACAAGATGTTGTTTGAGAATGAGCAACAAAGATTTATGGGCTACAAGATCTTGTTTCTTCAAAATATTTCCGAGCCTCATTTGGCTTCAAAATCATGGTTTAGTGAGCCATTCGTCTCCCTTCTTGCATTAAAGCAGCCAGATTATTATTTATTGAAATCATAAACAAAAGCATACAACCTCGCTTGCAGTATGCGCATACAATGAATATATGTGTGGCCCTCATGGGGCAAAACACTAATTTAAACATTATTTTACTAAATTTATGAAAATAACGTTAAAAACGGCGGACGGTTAATCATACATCATGTTGTGGCGTTGAGAGCCAAAAGACAAGGGGTACATGCATTAATTGGGCTTGTCCCGATTGCTAAATGTTATGCTTCTTATGTCCAACGTTTGATGCAAAACCACTATAGAGCCGATGGTCTCACTGGAAAAAGCCTCTCTATCCCCACGGGGTAGAGGTAAGGCTGTCTGCTTCTTACCCTCATCCGACCATATCATAATTTTACTATTGGTGGGATTAACTGAGTATAATGATGATAAACAAAAACATAATTATTATACGTAAGGGCCTCGAGGTTGAGCTGGCCCTTTATATTAGTATTGTAAACCACAAATCCTAAGCCATAATTTGTAGCCACGTAATCAAGTACTACATAACATCACTATTGAGTATAGCCGTGGGAATTAACCCATCATTATGCATAATAGTAGCTTTTGATATTGTTTACAACCATTCATGGAACTAGGATTATCAAACTCGTATAAGTTTCATTCTAATTTTCATGGAACTAGTCCGGTAACTAATTATAGCCGAGCTGCATTAGGACATATAGTTCACCTTATTAGGCCATCTATATTTCCATAAGTTACTTCACAGGGTAAAGTATTTTGAAATTAGATGTTTGAGACTTTATAGACGCCTATCTTCGAAATAGGTTACCCGGCCATAATTGTATGAATACGGTTGATGGTAAGAAAAACATATTTTTTTATCAACTTCCATTCAACTTCCCCACTCAGAGTCTCACACTGTAGGTGTCACACAAACAAGTACTTTGGGAAAATTGAATAGGGAAAAAAATGAATTTATATTGCTAATGGTACTATGACCTTTCAATGAAGTCACAGCAAATTTTGCAGTTGGAAATTTATTGGTGCAATTTAATTTTACGTAGCTAGGTTTATAAATCGATCTGGCATGGTTTCTGTCTCATTTTGTATGTCAAAAACAGAGTTTTTTTTGCCAAATAGTAGTTTTTGAAAGAATGTTTCTTCCTTTGGTAGATGTTAGAGTTGATTTTTGCAAACTGGAAGACCCGCAATCTAAGATTGCGGGAGTCGGAGAAGAGGCTGCCACGGTGGACGAGATGAAAGACGTGGAAGACTCGGAGGCAGACGTGGCTGAACAGCTTGCTGACTCGGATGATCTGCAGTCCCGCAATCTAAGAGTGCGGGTGTCAGTCTCACTTTTGAAAACATATATCATTTTGCACCTTCAGGGCTTGTTCATCAATGGTGCTTCTTTTCAGCTTTTGTTCATGAACAATCAGGGAACTTTGCAATTCGTCAACTGATAAAGCTTCGATTCTTCTATTTGTATTCTATTTGTATAAACCACAAAATTGAAGCTTCCAGTAATTAAGTGATTGAAGTATCTTCAATCTGCCATCTCTTCTCCATAGTTGTCTCATTTTGTCCAAACCCACTCCAAAAAAACAAGTCGCGACTCCCGCAATCTTAGATCGCGGGACTGAATCCAATCACTCGTCCACGTATGCATTCGAGTGCACGGTGGCAGAAAGTTCTCTGACTCCCGCAATCTTAGATTGCGGGTCTTCCATTTTTCAAACTTGGTTTCTGACATCTACCAAAGGCACAAAAAATCTTGCAAAAACTACCATTTCTTCAAAAAAACTCTCAAAAAGAAGATATCAAAACTCTAAAAATACGATTTATTGATCCCAAATCAAAAGTTTTAACCCAAAACATACACCGACTCTTAAAATGCAAAGAAATACCCTAAATCATATAGACCAACAGACTTAATGTCGATACAATTACAAATCAAGATCACACAAAACTAGAGCCACACGTGAGAATACAACAATCAGGTCATTCCTGATTTAAGACTCAAAAAACCCTAGATGAACTGATGTAACAAACAATTGAACCTGGAGAGACGAACTAGAGTAGGGTTTAGATCTTGAACAAAGAGTAGGGTTTTGATCTGGATTGTAAACCGAGATGATATCTTCAAATAATAATAATCTCCTCTAAATAACCCTAATTGCCTTTTTATTATTGTTGTGTGAGAGAGAGGGAGAACTGATAACCTTCACTGTATAAGAAAGATCATCATGTGGATCTTTATAACATGACATCTGGTCATGAGGTGTTGTTGCGGCCCAGGTACAAGTCATTTGTATTGTTAGCCCAGCAACTACAAATAAGCCCAATACACCAAGCCTGCTACACAGCTACAATCTGTTAGCCCATCCATCTACTCAGCATCTTATCAAGTCCAGGATGTCCAGCTCCATTGTCCAATCCTCGGTCATAACATGTTACAAAAATAAACCTTACTAAGAACATTGTACCACAATAATCATGATTAGATATTGAATTGGAAAATATGTTATATTTTTAACACCCCCCACAATTCAATATCCAAATCCATCAAATAGAGATACAAGTTTACATACCTTCTATGAGCTGTCCAACCAACCATACTTTCGAAAACAAATTTCTTAATAAAAATAGAGTAGCTCAAAACATTTAATTTTTTTTTTCAAAAACTGGGATTACAGCAATTGTGACACCTTCATCATCACCACAAAACGAAATTCTACCCTGCACTTTTAATACTAAGTTGGTTATATCGTCAAAATATTCTACATGTAGCAGTATATATAGCACGACACTCAGTTTTAGCTGTATGTCATTAAATTATAGACTGCACCTTTTATTTCTCCAAGTTTCTTAAGAAGTTTCAACATATACAACCAAGCCAACTACAATCAGACAAGACTTCTAAGAACAACCAAGACTCTCAACTACTCTCTAAATATCCCATTAACAGATGCTCTATATAGATTAACTAGGATAACGAGATCTATGCATGTTAGATTAAACTCTAGACATAACATCATAAGAGACGAAAAACAAGAGAGTAAAAACGAGTGGCACAAAGCGAATCTTAGAAGCTTGAAAAAGATTAAAGATGTATAGTTGAAACAATAACTAGAAAAATATCCTTTTAAGATAAAATTTTATACCGAAAACATAATGATTTCAATATCTAGGAAATGTTGAAGAATTCCTAGACCCTCCTTTTTTTTATAAGGCACTTGGATTTAGAGAAAAAAAGATATTTTGAAAAATCATTCCCTTTATTTATTTCAAGTAACCAACTTAGCGACATCCTTAGACAATACAGCAAGTAGAATAACAGTTACAACAACATTCTTAGACAATAATAGCTCAACCAGAATAAAAACATAATCAAATGATTTGAATAATCCTCAATAACTTTCAACAACAAGACTAGATCTAAAAACTAACACCAACCATGATCATCACCTAGACGATCAAGAAAATTAGAACAAATCTCGTCTCTTTTAAAACACCTTTTTTTTGAAAAAAAACATCAGATATTTTGAGAATTTTTGAAGACATGTTGACCTCACAACTAAATAATATTTGTAACCTTGTTTGCTAAGTATGGGTGAGGTCCATAAATCACAATGGACAATATCAAATGGGCAAACAGTGCAAGAATGAGATAAATGAAAAAGGCAAACGTTTATGCTTAGCAATCTGGCAAGAGTCACAAAAAGCCGAACGACTTTGTTTATTACATGAAATAAAATTATTATTACTTAAATAGTCTAGGACATGTAAACCAGGATATCCAAGACGGTTGTGCCAGGAACCTTGAGAGCTGGTGGAAAAAAAAGCAGAAGCATCTGGTAAATTGAGGGCTGTGAGCGGGTAGAGATTACTAGTAGTGTCGTGGTGACTCAGGATCGTCCCACTTGGATAATCCTTCACAGAAAAACCAAAAGGATCAAAATCGACAGACACCCAATTGTCACGGGTAAATTTTCTAACAGAAATTAAGTTTTTAATAATGTTGGGTGTATGAAGTATGTTTTTAAGTTGGAGTGGTTTAGAGGTGGAGGGTAAACTAGTATGGCCCGATCCAATAACTGGTAACCGATTACCATTTCCAGCCAACACATTTTTAATAGAATAATCACAAGAGTGAGATATCATACCTGAGTCCCGAGTGAGATGGTCTGATGCTCCAGTATCCATGAACCAAGTGGGGGCTTCAGGTTCCAAAGCCATGGTGTTAAAAGCTTCAGCAAGTTCGGTAGGCTCCAGAGGATTAATATCAGTTATATGAGCTTGAGGGGCAGACTGATCAGTAGGGTTTGATGGCGGTTGCTGTGGGGCTGTCCACGGTGAGACCCAACCAGGTTGGGTTGGGTTGGGTAAGGGCATGGGGGTGGTGGTGTGTTCCAGAAACCGTTGGTCCAGTAGGGTGGTGGCATTGGTGGGTAATAGGAGGGGTTCCAGTTATGGCGAGTAGGGTTTATGTTGGATGGTCCTCGGTTATTGGAGCCTGACCCAGCACCCGAGCGATACTGAGTCTGACCCGAGTTACCATAGGGCTGATTTGAGTTAGAGTTCTCGTTGGGTTGGTTGTGGGTAGGGTTGTCACGACGTGAGCTACCACGACGGTTCGGGCCATAGATCTGACCAAACCGAGGGGGACCAGAGGTGTTTCGGGCAGGAGGGTTGTCTCGGGTAGGACAGTTAGGGTTCGGGTTGGGTTGGACAGCAGCATGAACTTCAGAAGTTGGTGCGTTGCCATCCCGAGCAGTCTGCCTTTCAAGGTCACCACGAAGCATTTCACATGCTTCATGCCACGAAGGAAGTTCACGATTGATGATGGAGCCAATGGTGTCGTATTCACGAGGCAAACCCCTAACAAGTTGCAAAACGAGGGTTTGCTCGTTGACCGGACTACCAATATCGTCTAACTGAGCCGCCAAGTCCCGAAGGGCTTGGCAGTAGGCTTCCAGAGACGACATAGAACTGAGTTTAAGATTAACAAACCAGGATTGGAGGGCTGCACAGCGAGGGCCTCTGTTATTGTCGAACAGGTCCTTCACACGATTCCAAGCTTGCAGCGCCGTAGATGGTTCTTCAAGGACTCGCAGAACATATTCATCAGACAGAGTGCTGTATATCCATTGCAGCACGACCGCATCGATCTTCATCCACTGAGCATAGGTGGGGTCGTCTTCAGAGGGTGGTTCTTTGGTTATGTGGTCAAGGACCTCGTACCCACGTGCGTGAAGATTGAAAAGCTTCACCCACGCAGAATAGGTTACCTTAGTGCCGTCCAGAATGCGAACCTTTTTCGTGATGTCGGTAACCGTATACACAGGGTGCAGGGGAACCGGTTTGGTGGTGTTGGAGGAGGCTTCAACTCTGTCAGCCATGAAAACAGGGTAACAGAAGGTGAAAAGTGGATCGAAAAGGGGTGAAATAAGGGCCGGCGGCAGCAGAGGGTCGAAACCCTAAGGATGTGGATCGAAATCCAGAAAAAAAAAGGCAAGAAGAGCTGCAGGGATTAAGGTATCAGCTTTGATACCATGTAGTTTGGTAAAAGTTGAATGCATTCTATTGAAAATGATACGGTATAAATACAGGAGTACAATGAGAAATTACAGGAACTAACTCCATAATTCTAGGAGATAATTGATGCTACAATAAAATACAATAAATACAAAATACATTCCATTAATATATCCAACAAGACAAGAGACATATGCCAAAGCATCAAAAACAACTTTAATCAAAAGACTTTAACATCCGACAAAAATAACGAATCACAAGATTCAACAATATTACCGGACACATATCTGGTAAACCAAAAGTCACACGACATTGTAAGCTTCAAGACTTGTGAGTAACATAAAGACCAATTTGTCTTAAGCAAACCTTTGCAACCTCACAACAAATAACGAAAAAAAACAATTTCTGAATGAATTTAAGGCAACTCAATCACATGATTCTGAAATTAGAAAACACGCTTCTCATACAAAGAAAACATACAAGGTTGCCAACCACTCAAGAAATATTCTTGAAAACATATAGTTTTGTTGGTTTAATTTTCATGTTTTGTTTAAATCAATGTGTCATCAAAACTATATACTAATATCCAACCAGACACATGATATATGTCAAAACATCAAAACCAACTTTCTTGTAAATACGAGAAAGAGCGTAATCAAAAAAACATATTCTGATTATACAACTAAATCACACGATTCAGCAACAAGCCTGATATCAATGCACACAACATACTATAAGACACAGGCTGACATATTCTGATTAACACACAATCACATGATTATCAACCAGAACATACATGACAAATTAGATCCATGAAAAAAAAACTTTGATTAAATGACCTTTACAACTTCAAAAGGACAAGAACCAAACAAACCAAAATGAATCTGTCAATGAAGAATCACAACTTCTAGACATAAGAATATATGAATCACAAGATTCAAAAATCTAATAACAGTAGAACAACATGATCTACACCAGATTATAAAGACGCAGCCAAACGAATTCTGATTGAACACAAAATCACACGATTTGCAACCAGAAAATCTCACAAGAGACAACATACAAGGCTGTAAAAAATATAATCTTGACACAACCGCTGGTTAAAAATACGTCTACCACATGGTACGACTAACCAAACAACAAGATTATACACACATTGCATATAGACCATACAAGACCATCATGATATGGTTAAAGCCTATATCAAAACAAAAGTCACATGACTCACAACATGTAAACACAGTTACAGCCTATACAAGTCTGATAAATGTTCAAAATTTTATTAACAGAACGAACACATATAAGACTGCAACAATTACAAGTTCAATCATTAGAACATAAACAAATCTGACAACGAAGAGTCACGCAACTCTTCATCAGATCACAAAGACACAGCTAAGCCATGTCAACTAAATGAATAAAAAAATCACACGATTTTTGACCCAAAGAATTTTCCTCACATAGAAGAAACTCAAGGCTACACAAAAAATAAGATATAACATTGACAAATACACCTGGTTAAAAATACTTCAACCGCAAAGAGCGCCTAACCAGACAACAAGATTCAAAACTTGACATACATGTCAAACAAACAACCATCATGATACGAGTTTAAGGGTGTGTTTGGCTCTCCTTTTTCATTTCTCCTTATAACTTCTCCTCCACCAAAAGTTACTTAATCTCAAAAGTCACAAATTGTGACTTATGACTTATCCTTCCATTTCTCCTTTTCAAAGCCTAAAATTCTCAATAAGTTACTTTTCAATCTATCCATCCAAACACTTTTGATTTAACTTATAACTTTTTCAATAAGTTATAAGTCATAAGGAGGTTTGGAAATGGAGAGCCAAACATGCACTAAGTAAGATAACAAACTCATCAAGATACAGTTAATGCCAATATTATAAACAAGAACCAGTAACAACTGGAAACATATAACAAATAATCAAGCCATAAACATATACTGATCATCTAACAAACCTCACTAATGTTAACCACACATAGATTCAAGGAAACAATAGAACCTAAAATAAAACCGAGATATAAGAACTACGATGACCTAAGAAAAAACTTTATGTTTAATGCTTAATTATAGTATATAGATCAAGATAAAATCACTACACACATATTCCGTGAGCACCACAATAACGAGTCACCTAATAAAAAAACAACAGATATATCAAACCGCAAAACAAAGACACCACGGCGAAGCCAAGTCAGTGTCCTGATCGTTGGTTCATCACTGAAGGTGCCAACGCAGGTCTTAACAAGGGAGCCTCCTATGACTTTCTGTTGATGCACTTTCTGTGGACGTCACTGTCGAATAGACTAGGGTTGAGTCTAGGTATAGTGTTACATGAGATTGTGGTGATCCATAAGGGCATTTTATGGATCTGACGCAGTTGTAAAATATAGGACAAAACAGATTCAAGTTCGACCCATATACACTTGGGGCGAATGTGGAAGTGATCCACATTCGACCAGTATAAATGGGCGAATGTGGAATTACTCCACATTCGACCATTAACAGTGGGCGAACCTGGAAACTGAGTTTTGGACTATAAATAGCAATCTCATGTGTTTGTATTCATTTGGTGATTTGAGTTTATGCTTTGAATGCTTTCAAGGGGGAGGTTATGCCCAACCTCCCCCGGCCACGAGATTGATGTTTATCCTACTGATGACAGTGTCTGTAACCGTTTCTGTAGTAATACGAATCTGTGATGACGTTGTTATCGCTATATTTCTGTCTCGTCTCGAATTCCCCGTCTGAAACGAGTTGTTTACGTGTAATCGATCCGCGAGTTCGGTCTGTAACCGGATTCTCACTTTCTAAACAACCAATGACTCGATCAATCACCGGTACCCCTAACCCGGCCAACCAACTCTAGACACTGTAAGAAATAATAGATAATGAAACAATCTCACCGAATGTCCACCCAAGTTAGGGCCGCCTTCCAAGTCAAGAACTCACAACCTTGACATAGGGTTGTAGGTTCAAGACGTAGTAAATATCAGACTTCCAACCTCCCAGCAGGACTCCACCAGATCTGAACTATTGTAAACTCCAAGTATAGACAAGAGAATCCCAGTTACGCAGATCTGCTCTGGTTCAAGAACACAACGGAATACACAAGAAACCAGGTAACCATATTCCAAGATCTAGAATGAATGACTATTCGATCACCGGTAACAACCCACACGACTTTTATAAAACTACCGGATTTATTCTTGAACTTAGAAAGATTAGATCTGAAATCAAGAACGAAACCGTGCCAAGACTTAATCTATTCAAATCAAACCAGTTCCATCTGAATCGAAATAACTAAGAACCGGATTTATGACCCAACTCAGAATAAACAGAACCTAAGATCTGCACAGACAAATGGAGTTACAAGGAATAGTGACCACGTTCACGAAGCAATGGTTTATTTCAGGAAAAATTAGATCAAGACTCACAGCGGAAGACGAAGTTCAATAGTTTTATATGGATTAAACAAATGGTTCTAATAGGGGTGACAAAAAACGACCAAATTCGTGAAACAACCTGGAAAACTTTGAGTCGCTAAACAACTTTAGGACCTCCAATCACTTGATACTCAATCAAAAGACACCGAAACACACCAGAAGAAACATAAATAACCGATCTGTACACAGAAACACTAAATCTATCACTGAGTATCAGATCTAAACAATAATAGACCAGATTTATCACAGTAAATCAGATCCGTGCCAAAAGGAAAGAATATCGACCAGAATCATGAGCATAGCTCTGATACCATGTCAAAAACAAGATATCAAAACTCTAAAAATACGATTTATTGATCCCAAATCAAAAGTTTTAACCCAAAACATACACCGACTCTTAAAATACAAAGAAATACCCTAAATCATCTAGACCAACAGACTCAATGTCGATACAATTACAAATCAAGATCACACAAAACTAGAGCCACACGTGAGAATACAACAATTAGGTCATTCCTGATTTAAGACTCAAAAAACCCTAGATGAACTGATGTAACAAACAATTGAACCTGGAACGATGAACTAGAGTAGGGTTTAGATCTTGAACAAAGAGTAGGGTTTTGATCTGGATTGTAAACCGAGATGATATCTTCAAATAATAATAATCTCCTCTAAATAACCCTAATTGCCTTTTTATTATTGTTGTGTGAGAGAGAGAGAACTGATAACCTTCACTGTATAAGAAAGATCATCATGTGGATCTTTATAACATGACATCTGGTCATGAGGTGTTGTTGCGGCCCAGGTACAAGTTGTTGCGGCCCAGGTACAAGTCATTTGTATTGTTAGCCCAGCAACTACATATAAGCCCAATACACCAAGCTTGCTACACAGCTACAATTTGTTAGCCCATCCATCTACTCAGCATCTTATCAAGTCCAGGATGTCCAGGTCCATTGTCCAATCCTCGGTCATAACATGTTACAAAAATAAACCTTACTAAGAACATTGTACCACAATAATCATGATTAGATATTGAATTGGAAAATATGTTATATTTTTAACATTGTAGCAAGTAACAAGCTAAATTTTATAAAAAAAATTGTGTTTTCTTACATGAACATCTAGATTTCTATTAGATTAAGAAACTAAAACTAACATTAGACAAACAGCAAATATAAAAATAGAATCAACAATCACGCTACAAGAAAACCGATTTATTGCAACCGAAATTAGCCAACTGGAAAAACCATTTTCAACATATGTGTTAAATTTTTAACCTGAATAGTGGTTGCAAAATTAACAGACTGGATTCGCTCGAAAAATGGTCACAAAGTTTGCAAAATCATTTTATCGGTCTCAAATTTATTGAAGCTAAGTAAAAGTTAGTTACAAATAGCGTTTGCAAAAAGGTCACACATATGTGAAAAATATTAAAAAAAAAAAAAACAGAAAGCGGTAACAAATCGGTCGCAAATGATCACAAAAGCACTGTTTAGTGTTGTCTAAAAAATGCAAAAAAATAATAATAATAATAATAATAAATAATAAAAATAACGAGAAACTTGAAATATAGGTTTCAAAATATAGGACACTATAACTAGGTCACAAAAGTGAAAAAAAAATATATAAAGGTAATCTCAACGGGTCGCAAAATTTGAAACCCTTAACATGGTCCCAACAATGGAATCTATACATATAATATTTGAAAGCAATTTTGTACACATGTCAATCTCTCACCCCCCCTAGCAATTATCTCTCCTCCCATTATGAAGCCACATGGCACTTTGTGAGAATTTATAAAATTTTCGTTTTTTTTTAAATCAAAAATCCGAAAAAATATATAACCCAAAAATATCATAGAGAACATAACCTAATAATGTGCTAGTATCATTCACTCAAAACCAAAAATGTAACTCTGTTATCATAGGCTTGTATAACGATCACACCTCAACTGTAGGCAACGCACATATCTAAAGGACTTACGGGTTTTGGGCTTAGGGTAAAGGTAGTGAACATTTAGGCTGAAAGTGGCTAAAATAAAATGGTGAAACAACTTGAATGACAATCCTTATTCACAAATCACAATGACACACAACTTTGGGCATATTTGACCCATAACACATACTTCTATTTTTTGTATTTTTCTTTTTTTTTTTAGTTTTTTTTCTTTTCTTTTTTCTTTTTTTTCACAACTTAACATAGATCAAACACTTGGACATAAACATTGAACACAATGGATGTCATCAATTTTCTTATCAATGGTTTAACGGGTCGATTTGGGTAACTTTATAGGTTTAACAAACGAAAGGGTATAGGCTCAACATGGCTACTAAAGGTGATTTTAGGTAAACAGGTAAACACAACAAATAAAAGGTGTCAAACAAAAAAGGAAATCCTAAATTGCCTTTATTATTTACGTGCGTATATAGTCTACAACCTCAGCATGTATCAAATCACACAAGTTCTGCAACAGAGAAACATTTGGCCTACTCTCAACAAACGAAAATGTATATCAATCAATCTATCATCTAGTAGGCTCAAAATCTCACAAAAGTGGGGAAATGGGTTACCGATGTGTGCATGCATTTATTACCAATAGCTTGTTAAACCTAGTCAGACAATTCTAAACTCTTTTTTTTGCTTAAAAATACTTGCTGAAAACGGTTCAGATTACTTTTCCACAAATTAGACCATAACTAAGGATCTACTGCCAAAACAATCAGGAACCAACTGGTATGTACTAAAAGAGCTGTTTTTTGTCTGAGTAGAATGCTTTTTAGGAATAATTTTCAAGACATTTTCAATTTTTTTAAGACTAAAAAATAAATAAAAATGAAATTTCCCCACCCCCCACACCTTGAACGACACATTGTCCTCAATGTGAGATAGGAATAAAATAAAGCAGAAAAAAAAGACAACAGTAAAAGGACAGACTCCCCAGGATAAGCAATACGCGTATGAGTCTCTGCAGTTCCTCCCAATCGAGCCGTATAGCATTTCCTTCGCGGCCGATAAACAAAACTAAAACTAAGACTTAAAAGAAAAATAAAAACATAAAATTCCGGGATGCCTTATACACCGAAGATGTACAGTTTTACTCCGCCTGAATGGAGATTGAGTACAGGCGAAGTTATCATCGCAAGTTAAACTCCAAGCATTCCCAGAAATAAAAAATAAAATAAAAAGTAAAATAAAAAAACTAAAAATACAAACTAAAAATAAAAGAAAAATAAAACAAAATAAATATATATACAAAATGTACAAGAATCATACCTGACTATCAAGGTGGTCTAAGCGCGCACTTGCCTACTGAGTTTCCAATGTATGCTCGGTAGTTTACATGCCATATCCAGACTTGCTTTTTCATGCACGGCATGTAGCGATTGTGGATCCGCTTCAAAATAACTTGCCCAAAGTCGTGCAAGCCAACCTTCCTAACCTTAGGTACCAAGATCACTAGTTCTTCTTGAGGGACCGTGTCTTCATCAAGATTTAAACAAACATTTTCTTGTGTAGGAAGACTTGGAACCTCTTCTTCAGCCATGGTGGATTCAATTTCTACATCTTCAACCACTTGAGGGATCGGTGTGGTATTAACCTCTACAACCTCATCCTCAATGTGTGAAAGTAGCCATCTTTGTTTTGCTTGACTTTTTTCAATCGTTGTTAAGACAGAATAAGCCTTATCTTTTTCTCTTTCCTTACTTAGAAGATCGTACTTGTAACTCAACAATTTTAACCGATCTTCTTTAGATTTATTAGGTAGTGCTAATTCTTTTTCGACTTTAGAAAGTCGCACTCTCCTAAAAATCTCGTCAAAACTACTTTCCTTTGACTGAAGTTGTTGATTTGAGCATTCACAACAATTTGTTTGATAACATGGGTACCAATTTGTGCATGCCGGTGTAGAGTATTCATAGTAACAATCATCATACTCACACCGGTCACTCGGGTACTGTGCCATCTCCGATTGATAATCATCATAATCTTCAAAATGCTCATTGTTATCATATTCCTCTTGATAATTAGAAAAACAAGACATGTTAGGATCATAAGTATTATAATACAAATTTTCCTCACAATGATAGTAATCCCGAGAACTCGGTAGTGGAGGTGGTTCATAGTATGAAGAGTATGAGCGTCTATTTTCAACATGCTCATATTCTTCATCTAGTGCTTGGTAATCTTTGAATTTTGGAGCAGGAACAAAGTCGTCATAACAAAAGATCGGAGTGTTCTCCCATCTTTCATAATCTTCATTATATCTTCTTAATGCCTCCTGATACTTCCAACGTTCTAGGTAATCTTCCAATGCGTGGCGTGGATCCCCACAATATTCATATGTATAGCGATTAGCATACATGGTAAAAACTTTTGAGCTTCTATTATCTGTAAAAGAAAATTCCTGCGCAGAAAGCTAGAATACCCAAAGTGAAATCTAATAAAAATTAAAAATCACTTGTATACATATATATATATATATATATATATATATATATATTTAAGATTTTTTATTTTTTTTTCAAAACAATAAATAAAAAAACAAACAAACAAACAAGCAATGTAATACTAAGTGCATTAGCTCCCCGGCAACGGCGCCATTTGATGACCTGTCGTTAGGGTCATGCAAAAACCTAAATAACCTAGGTAGCTAGGGTAAGTCAGGTATCGAATCCACGATGAGCATGTGGTTAGTATTGCACCTTTTGTTTGATTACTTAAACTAAAAAATTAAATCTAACTGAGTTGTAGGTTGTTTTGAGTTTTAAGAAACGAATTTTATAAGTTGTAAACAATAATATTAAAGAAGTAACCCACTCCATGTTTCCGGTTCAAGATTCACCCTACCCTTGGTTAGATGATTGGATACCACATAGACATAGTTTTGTTGAACAGTTTAAGTTAAGTGATATCAAACACAAGTTTTTAATAATAACTCGTACAATTTAATTACCAACCCACGAATAACAACTACCCTCCTGTTAATCAAACTGCTCACGATGCAAGAAAACCGAATGCGAATGGCTAAAAGATAAGCAATTGCACAAACGTGACTTGTTTAAATAACCCAAAGCACAAATATCTTTCAAACAATTAAAAGACAATCCATAAACCAAACCAAACAAGAGTTAGAATTTCCTAAACGAACCGTACACCTGAAGATGATTACAAACACTTTAGTCCAGCATTTCGACCATTACAGCTTCTCCTCTATTTTTCTACTTGATGTGCGTGATTCCCTAAGCTGCTGCTGGGCGTTCTTTCCTAGGCAGCCAAGAAGGCTGCTGCCTCCTTAATTCTCCTCGTGCCCTCTGTGCCATCAAAAGAATACCTTTTTCTTTTTTTATCACCTCCACCGACTTTTCCCTACTTTCTTGTTTTCCTCTTCTTTCATGTGGGCTGGTTGCTCCATTTTTAATTAAGTCCAGGCCCACGATTAAGATCCATGTAATTTAGTTATTTTCCTTTGGTGGACCAATGCACTTCCAAGTTCCAACATGTTCGTTGTCTCAGTTCTGCGTCCATTTAATAAAATGGCAATTCAATAGCATGACAATTATTCCTCTCCTTAACAATTCACTTAAAGTTTAATTTAATTAATTTCAATTTGTTTTATTTTGTAAACATATGAACTAGAATTACTTCACTTGCTTTTTAATAAAGTTTGGAGTTAATAGCCAAAATCGTCCCTGAGGTTTGGTCATTTTTGCCACTTCAGTCCAAAACCCAAACGTCTTAAATCTGGGTCCTTAGGCTTTTGATTTTTTGTCACATTCGTCCCAAAAAAAGGTTTGGGTTTTGCTAAATTCGTCCCTGAGGTTTGGTCACTTTTGCCACTTCAGTCCACATTCGTCCCAAAAAAGGTTTGGGTTTTGCTAAGTTCCATTAATTCCATTTTATTTAGCATACGAACACTTGTCACACAATTACACTAAATAATAACTAAGACACACTAAAAACACACTATAAAAGACTCAAAAGTATACAAAACTATCAAACAATATGATGTGTTTGACAACACATCACCTAATTCTCAAATCAGGCGACAGTCCTCTCCAAGCGACCAACCCTATTCAGGCATTCGTTCGAATCAACAATCCTTTACCGTCTTCTTCATATCCTCTACAAGGTTTAATCTCTTCCATTCTTATGTCAATCAATCGTTTTTCATCTCTGTGTTTTGTCTTTATTTTGTTTCGTGATTTTTCCTGATTTCTTTGTCGATTAATTTTTTTTCTCTATGTTTTGACTGGTTTCAAGTATTTATCTTTGAAAATTTTAGTTTTCGTGTATTATTGTTCAGTTTTGCTAATTTTTTAGTTTTAGGGTTGATGTTTTAGGGTTTGCGTTTTAGGGTTTGATTGATTTCAATTGATGTTTTAGGGTTTGATTATTGATGTATTGTGTGTTGTTGATTATTTGATGTTTTAGTGTTTGATTGTTGATGTATTGTATTGTGTGTGTTTAGGGTTTAATTGTTTGATTGTTGATGTTTTACGGTTCAATTATTTCTCTCTGTTTTGACTGGTTTCAGCTGATGGTTTAGGGTTTGAATGTTGATGTATTGTGTGTTGATTATTTTTAGTAATTCTTTAGGTTAAGGGTTAAACTGTTTTTGGGAAAAATTCTCTGATATTGTGCAATCGTTGTTTTAATAATTTATGTATAGTAAACTGATTAGGCATCTGTTTTAGATTAATGAAAATAGGGTTCATATGTATACATGAAATACCCTGTTTGTAAGTGTTTATTGATTTTAGTATGTGATTTAAAATTTTTGGGTTTGATTGTTTGATTGTTCGATTGTTCATGTATTGTATTGTAGGTTTATCCGACTGTTGGTACGCCTAATTATATTGCTTCTGGAGTTTTGCTAAAGAAAGGATACAGAATGGAATGTGATTGGTTTGATCTTTTTGTGTAAAGCACTTAGTGGTGTAATTATAATAAGAATTAATTGATTTTTTATTCTCCTACCTGTAGGTGGTCTCTTGGGGCTATAATGTATGAGATGCTTGTGGGTTACCCACACTTCTATTCAGATGAACCCATGTGCAGACCGACTTCGGAACACAAATGACGCATCAACCTAGCATACGAAATGTATTCTGCCAAGTTTCACACATTGGTATGTTTCTTCCTTATTTAATTCGTTTTTATTTTTGTTTCAATCATGTTCTCTAAGGTGGCCTTTATGAATCTATAATATTGTTTCAATCATGTTCTCTAATGTTTGATATCAGCTTGATGGAAGCTTATGATGTGTTTAACTGAATGATGCCAGTTAATGTTTTCATCAGTTTTGTTTATGATTTTAAAATCGGATGATCTTATGTTTTGTTTGTCTAATTTGATAGTTTATTGAATGGTTAATTATGTGTGTGTATTAACTTTTATTCATACAATATAATCTGTCTCTTTAATAGGCTTTGTCTCTTCACATAGTGAAAATTGAAGTTCAAAAAGGGTTTTGGGTTTTAAAGAGATTGATCATCTTCTGCAAAAGTGAAAATTGAAGTTCAACTTCATTTCATTTTCATGTGGGTGTCTTATTCTTCAATCGCATGTTCAAAGCATCTTAATAATCTCCTACATAATAATTCAGGTAACTTATTTCTATTTCAAAGGTTCCGTATCATGATACTTCTTTTCTAATCTTTCGTCAATACCCTGAATCATTTACACATCGATATATGTTTTTGGTGTTTGGATTTGTGGCCTGTAATTGTTTAGATCTGATTGATTTTTTATTCGTTTTATAAACAAACAGTGGCAACCATGATACTTAGGTCTGATGACGACACATTGAATAAACCCGACCATAAGCTCAAGATTCGACATTCCGAAGGGTGGCGGCGGCTAGGGTTTTGTCGCAAAGGTACATATATTGTTCTTTTTCCGACATTGCCAATATGTATATATGTTTGATCGTTCTCTGTTTATTCCGAAGTTTTCGATGTGTATAATCACATATTGGTCTTGCCTTTCACACTTTAAAGTCTTTATTTTTCTTTATCCGGCACCGCCAATATGTGTGTGTGTGTGTATATATTGTTCTGTGTTTATTCCGATATTCATGTACGAAGTATATAATCTGATAATAGTTTCAGTTTTGCTAGGTTGTGTCGTCATGGCCGTATTTTGAGGGGAACCATGGAGAAACCACTTAAAAACTTGTATAATACAAGTCTTAAAATTTCCAGGCCCTAACAAGTTTGGGAAGTAAGGTTTTCTTAGGTTTTCTAAAAAATTGGGTTTTCTCCCAATACTTAGCTTATATACGTCGGATGCAAATCACAAGCAAACTTTGCGACCAGCTTCTAAGATGCCATAAGTTGTGACTGTTTAAAGGCGATCGCAAAATTTGAAGGAACAATAATAGCTTTCAACAAAAAGCCAACCGAAAATCGGCCGCAAACACATGAGAACAGGGAAAGTGATGTGTTGCAAAACACACCTATTTTTCTATATATTTTGAGTCGTATTTGACCCTTTTAAGTAGTATTCTTATTTGTTTTAGGCTTGTATTTTATATTTTTTTTAGCATTTTATCATTATATTAGATTTTAATTAGTTTTAGTTGTTTTTTTGTATGTATTTATTTATATTTTTATAGATCTTTGTAATTAATGGAGCTAAAATGAGGAACTCTTTGTTGAGATACGAACACGTCAAGATGAGCAAGAGATATATAATAATAATAACTAGATTATACCCCGGGAACGTCCCGGGGTTGAGAAATCTATTATGACATATTAAATTTACCTATGAAATAAAATGATGCGCTTTACAGTTACATGCAGGAAAGCTTCGGGTAGCACCTAACCTAAAACAATTAAAAATGTATTTCCAATGTTAACGTCTAACCTTAAACAATGTATAACTATAATATTAATATCTAACCTAAAACAATGTATAACTCCAATGCTAATGCATGTTGAAAATAGAATTCATATTTACTGATTTAAACATAATTAGTAACTTGCCTATACATGATTAATGATTTACCTGAACACTTTGTGTTTTTTTCCTGTATGAACGAAACCACACAAAAAAATAGTCGTTTTTTCTCCGTTTTTATATAGTACCATGGTACTCGTTGGAAAGATAATAAAACGCTCGTTAATTTGGTGTAATATTTTTGTTTAAAAAATCTCGTATATAAAAGATATTAACGTTTAAATATTATGGGAGAAAAGATAAGAGAGAAAAATCCAATTTTATTTTTAAATTATTTTTTTCCTAAAATATCTCAATGTCACATGGGATGCCACATGGGATGCCACATGGGATGACACATGGCACACTCAAGGAGGAGAATGCCTCTTTGAGTGTAATGTCATTAAAATGACTTTGGTTTATTATTTCAACATCGTAGATAAGAACCTGGTTTAAAAGAAAAAACATGATTAATGAATAACATGAACACTTTGTATTTTTTTTCCTGTATGAACGAAACCCCACAAAAAATAGTCGTTTTTTTTCCCTTTTTTATATAGCACTATGGTACTCGTTGGAAAGATAATAAAACGCTCGTTAATTTGGTGTAATTTTTTTCTTTAAAAAATCTCGTATATAAAAGATATTAACGTTTAAAAATTATGGGTGGAAACATAAGAGAGAAAAATTTAAATTTGTTTTTATATTCTTTTTTCCTAAAATAATTCAATTTAATTTTAGTAGATTAGGTTTTATATTATTATTTGTTTTTTTTAATTTGCCACATGGCATGACACATGGCACACTTAAGAAGGAGAATGCCTCCTTAAGTGCCATGTCATTAAAATGGCTTTCTTTTATTATATATATATATATATATATATATATATATATATATATATAGATAATAATAATAATAATAATAATAATAATAATAATGAAAAAAAAAAGAGAAATGGACGGGTGCACCAAATGAAAAGGAGTGAAAGAAGAGCCCAGCTGAACACCGGCCCAAGATCCATGGCCCAGAGAGCAGCCCAGTCGCTTTCTTTCTGCAGCTGTATGCGAGTGTTGTCCTGTCGTGACCCAATTCATTTAGTCAGGCCCAGATGCGTTTTTAAGGAGATTTTTATATTTTTAAAACCTATCTCTCGACTATATGGAGCAAAGAAATTCGACCAGAAGCCATCAAAATCGACACCAGGAGCTGAGTTTAGAAAAAAAGGTTTCTTGGAGATGTTTAGGGAAGGATAAAAGACCCGAGCGCGTGAAGGATTAATATTCTAAGACCCTCGATTAGCTTTGTACTCAGAGGTTATACTCCCTCCGTCCCAGTTTAAATGTCCCCTTTTCCTTTTTTGTTTGTCTCAAATTAAATGTCTCTTTCCAAAAATAGAAATGTAATTTCCAGTTTTGTCCATAAAAGACAAAACACAATCACCACTTTTGAGGATATTATTTCATTTTACCACATACAAATAAAGAATTTCTTAAAGTGTGTGTTTTTGGAAGTGGGACATTTAAATTGGGACGGAAGGAGTAAGTTGTAATGAAAGTTGTGTTTTGCTTCCGTTGTAAGTTGCATCAATTATTCATGATCACCCGGGTTATGGGTGGGGTGCTACACAGACCTATAAGAAACTGCATCAACTTTATTAAATGATTGAAATCATTAAACTGTTTAAATGATTGAAACCATTAAGAGGGTGTTTGGGATTGAGTTTCAAAACAACTTATTGCTTTATTGGCTTTTTGGAAAAGCCAATAAGTCAATAAGCTGTTTGTGTAACTCAAAAGCAATTTCTGTTTTGACTTTTGGCTTTTAAGAGTGGAAAAACTATTTTTGAAAAGTTAGAAATCCTGCCTTTTGGCTTTTGACTTTTGGAAAAAAAATTACAAATCTACCACCCATACAACCAATATTCATAATAAGTTAAGCGAAACACTTCAAAAATAACAATCTATTGACTTTTTTACGTTTCTCATCTCAAAAGCTAATCCAAACACTTTTTTAAAACTCATTTTCAAAAAGTCATAAGCCAATAAGCACTTTTGACCAAAAGCACTTTTGCATTTCCAAACTCAATCCTAAACACCCTCTAAACTGTTTAGCAGCTTCACAAGTACATGTAGGTAGATGTAAGATTTGATCTAAGTATTTCCACATACCAATTAACTTGTGATAATATTCTGATATAGACATACCATTTTGTGCAAATGAACTTATCTACACTATCTTATAAAGCATTTCAGAAAGACATCTTAATTTTTAAGTAATACAATTATAAATGCTTAAAGTACAACATATAATGCATGTAGTAACTACTTTTTAAGGGCATTTATGTCTTTTTAAACATTATTTGCACATATACCCCTTATTAGTTACAGTTTACCCCCTTATCTATCTATACTATATTATAATTTTAAACAATACTTACATATTTGCCCCATTAACTTTACTTAATTTCTGTTTATTTAAATAGTAATTACACTTTTGCACCTTTATTTTAACCAAGTACCCCCACGGTTTTTAAATGTTCATAACTTTTTCGAACGATAATAGTTTCTTAATATTATTACACCGTATAAAAGAGCATTTTATTATCTTTAATTTGAGTATACTATTGCTATAGTTTTTTAATTTTTAAAAAATTATATGTTAGGGTTAAGCAATGAACGAAACGAAAACAAAGGAAAAACCGAAAATGAAATGAAATCATCTAAACTTTCTTATAATACATTTTTCAATGATCTCTTAAAATTCAAGTTTTACAAGTATATTGATTCGAGTACAAAACAGAATGCAGATATTAACTACTTTTTAAGGCATACATGTTTTTTTAAAAAATATTTACACATGTGCCCCTCAATCTTTACTCAACTTTTGTTTATTTAAATAGTAATTACACTTTTGCACCCTTAATTTAAGTAATTACCCCCATGATTATAATAACATAAACATAACGAAATTTTAATCATAATTTTTATTTTCGATCTTTATTTTGATCACATATTAATATCAGTAAAGACATAGCATTTTATTTAAAACATGAACAAAATCCAGATTATGTCATATTTTATCTATAAAATTCGTAAGCTGCAAAAATCAACAGTTGAATAGTAAGAATAGCATTCATATTTTAGTACCTGCTTTAACCACAAAATATGGGGATATTATAACATCAAGTTGATGATGAAATGAATCGACAGCTAATCTTCAAGTTATTTCAAAACTTTGAAGTTGACGACATAAGAAACACATGCAGCACTTAACCAAAACCATTATATAAATCTATTTGTTATGATTACAACATAGATATATCTCTAAAACAAAAGTTGTAAGTATATAAAAAAATCAAATATCATGATAAATTAAATAAAAAAATGCAATTAGTGTACATGTTGGAAGTCTTTTGTATACATATTGGTATGTATATTTTAAAATGGTTTTGACTTCTTAACTTCTTTTTTCCTTGTTGTCTAAGACATCAATTAACATAAATCAAACCTATACGGCCCTGATGAAATATCTTTAGAGCACATATCGGAACTCTAGAAAACTACTGCCCCCGTCATCATAAACAGGACCTAGAAACCGGAATCCTAACCACTTTCACCTTGTTTCAATTACTGTTAGCACTCAAAATCACCTCAATCATCCGTAACTCTTCTATCCATAACACAACCATAACAGTCACCGCTCACTCCATAGAAACCACCACCGTTAGGGGTGAGCGTAAATAGGGTCGGGCTGAAAAAACCGAGAGAATATAGGAATAGAGTCTAGAATGGGTCCTGATTTATACAGCCATTTCGGGTTGGATCGGTTCCGGTCCAAGGCAATACTAAAACCGCTAGTCAATTTCTAGACCGAACTTAGAGGAAAAAAGGGGTCAGGCATATTTTTTATTATTTATTAATTAACCTAAATAAAACAATATGGTATCACAAACTAAGTCATCATCTTACACTTTTGATCACAGAAGTATATAACAGATTTACATCAAAAGAATCTCTAGGTAATTCCTATTTCCTAGATCTATATACAAATAGTCTCCATATAATTCCTAGAGCACAGAACATACATCGATTAATAAACCAACCAACTTGTAGAAATTCAAACTTTGTTCTGTGAACCCGTTTCATTCCTTATAGATTAACAAAACCCACATAAAAGTTAAAAAATTTCAACTAACAAACCATAAACCAACTAACCTGTACAAATTCGAGGTGTGTGATCAACAAATTCGACTTTTTCACATGGATCTATCAAAAGAAAAGCTGCATCTTGATCATCATATTCAGGTCGGGTACACAGACCGATCACCAGAGAGGGCCTCCAACACAGGCGACCATATAAGTGGCTCTAAGATGATTGGTTTAATTGAAGGTTGAAATCTAATCTGTGTTTTGCTCGGTTTCGATAGCAGAAAACAGATAAGGTGATTGAGGATTCTTACCGGAATATTCACTAGGAAAGGCACCTGATTCACCATCACCGAGTCCTCCAGTCACTGGAACGACTACCATCGTCACCGTCGAAGTCACCAGTCCGACCGTCACAGCTACCATCCATTATTGAAACTTCTGACATCATCTCCGCTATCCTCACCCACCAGCGTCGTCTTCGTTAACAACCATCACCGTCATATCCCTGGAATCGTAGAAACCACCACTATCCTTGGTACTATCTTCGTTGCTGAGGTGGGTCGCCATCCCAACGGTCTCCCTGTCCCTCTTATAATTTTGTATAGTTTGTTGGACTTATGTTTAAAGAAATTTAAAGGTATAACTTGTGATGGAAGAAGATGAAAAAGGGTTCTGATGGAAGAAGATGGAAAAGATGATGATGTTTGTGAGTCTCTGTGTGTGTGTGTGTGAGAGAGAGAGAGAGAGAGCAGGTGGAAGAAGCATTTAAAAAATAAAATAATAGAGACTTGAAGAGCCTGGAATGTTGGATCAAAAATGAACGGCGGAGATGCGCGAACTGTTCATAAGGCAAGACAGGTTTTAATTATATATAGAATGTGGGTTTTTAGTTAATATAATTGACTTTTTTTTTATTTTGTTTATAAAAAAATTGCCACGTGTCAACTAAAGCCCTAAACCCAAGCCCCTTCACTCCTCACCTTTTAGGGGTTTGAGTTGTGGAGCACTAAACTATCCTGAATCTTAATGATGCTCTTCTACCAACGTGGGACAAGAAAACTAACTATTAAGAGGTCCAACTTAATGCTTCAGCACTTAACCATTCAGACCTCTTAACTATTCAGACCTCTTAATGATTCAGCACTTAATCAACCAAACAACCCCTTACACAGTCCCCATTTATGAATCCCAATTTTTTTTTATAACCTGCAATGCTAATATCATTGCATTTGACCATACATTATAATTTTCAATATCTTTTAATTTGACATTGACAACAGTTAGATTGGCAGAGTCACTAGCCTGTAAGTGTAATGGATCTCTGGCATCCAATTTGCTTACAATGTGGCAACTAAAGCATTATTGTTGTTGTTATTATTGTTATTGTTATTATGATTATCATTAACATCAACATCATCATCACCAGCCATGCTAACCATAGAAGCAATCAAGAACAAAACCAACTAGTCACAATAACAAACCAGGCAAAAATTTAAACTAAAAACACAGAGAACAAGTTTAACCAACAAATCATAGAATCAAAGAACAAATAAAACCAACACTTGACGAAGCGACGTAAGTGTCCAGATCATTTGATCATCACTCAAAAGATGTTAATGTAAGTCTTTACGGGAGAGCCACCTAATATCTAGACTCACAACGACCATCGGTACCCTTAATCCGGCCAAGAAGACTTCTAAGAAACATGAAATAACAGAAGATGAAACGATCTTACCAGATAAGAGCATTCACATTCCACCCTATCCTCATCCATCAAATTACACTAAAAATTACTACATTTTCTCTCTCCCTTTCAATTAAATAATGTTTTTGTATACTTTTATCATTACATTTACTCTATCCCCCACTCACAACCACTTTTAAAAACATTAAAAAATAAATAGGGGGAACATTGTCCCCTTAAGTATAGAAATGAACAGTACAGTTTCTCTATCCTCCACTCACAACCCTTCAAAATTACCTTTTAAAATATGGGGATACACTCACAAATATTTGGTGGACGGATTGTTAATGCTCTGATACCCAAGACCTACGCCGATCAAGATTCGTTAACCTTCACTTAGGGTTAACAAACTCAAGACTCAAAGAAAATAATATTCAGATGATAATCTACAAAATCCACTCCTTGTTCGTCATGATCAAGAATAGACAACCAGATCTACACTTTGTTTACTCAAATCACAAACAGCCACCCAGAATATTTACAAATCTACAAGAAATAACCCAGCGGAAGATGAAACTATTCAGAGCCTTGAAGATCTAATACCATGTAAGAACTTTAACCCGATTGATATTTGTAACAACCGGCAAAATTAAGGTAAATCCGTACTAATTAATTAACGTGTAATTAACGTAAGTAACGTAATTAAGCGCAATTTCATGTTAATTATTTAACTGATGCCTTAGAGAATAGTAAATTCCCCACAAGATGCATAGGAATGCACACGTTTAATGTCGAAGCATGATGGAATCATGTGCGAATAAACTTGTCCGGAACGGACGTTGGTGATTACCCGGTAAATATTAAATAAACAAAAAGGATCCCGGACACCCAGGATATAAAATAAAGGGTATTTTCACAAAATATAATGTGTTTTGGAACTCCAAAACCATAAGTGAAAACTTTACATACAAATCTCCCGGTAACGAATCAAGTGCGCGTATCGCACCCGGTACGCGTATAACTTATAATTTCACCCGACAAAATCCTAATTAACCAACCAACACTTAAACTAGGCTATGTTTAAGGGTTATTTGAGGTTATTTTAATGTCCAAATAACGCGTGATTAAAATCCGATTAATACCCGAACGACACCCGAACGTTAAAGTATGAAACTTAACAAATATTGTAGCAAATATTTTGTGTTGTGGACCCCACAAACACCCACCCAAGAACTGGCCACCCCCTTCCCATGCTTAAAATCCTACTTTTGGTACCAAATGGTCTAACCTAGATACAAGAAGATATTAGAAGTATGGGATAGATTTTGATCATAATATTATATGTGGATTTCATGTCCTATCAAGATTCAAACAATCCTCTTGTTTTCTTTAAAACTCACGGCCACACACCCTCAAAAGCAATCCACCCAAGATCACTAGTACAAACATATTAGATTTAAATCTAGGATTGGACATGGAAAGACATGGTGTGGATTATATGACATGATTTATATTAGATCACATGTCCTATTAAGATTACACAATCTTTCCTTTTCTTTTCTAAAACTCACGGCTCCAAACACCCTCAAACATCCTCCAAAGATCATTCCAAATCATCTAGTACACACATATCCATTTTCTATAAGATAAAAATCTAGTAATGGATCCTTGTAATCTTGAAAGATCATTGTAAGATATGTTGAGATTATAAGAGATCACAAGGCTTACACTTTGATCAAAAATCTTTTTTTTCCTTTTCCTTTGAGCCGTGAGGTTACAAGAGCACACATACACTTTCCTTCAAGTTTCAACACTCTAATTTCCTTCATAAACATCCATCTTCCAAACCCCCCATTGTGTGTTTCAAGCTAGGAGCTTAACCACATAGGAAGAACACACTAAACTCCATCAAAATCAAGCATTGTTAGCTTCCCTAGCCTTGTGCTAGTTGTGAGTATTCTTGATCATGTTCTTGTCTTTAAAAGTGTAAGTTTATTAGCTAGAAGCAAGTTGTACAAGGGGTTAACTTGATAAAGCTTTACATGATGAAACATATGATTTTAAAGACTAAAATGGTGTTACAATGGTGTATAAGGGCCGAAAATATTGGTGATGGATGTGTATTATTCTTGTAGTTTTATAAAGTTCACAAAGACTCAAGAAAATGGTGATTTAAACATAACTTGTTATTGGAACTTGAATGAACTTGAATATAGTTTAATCATCATAACATAAGCATCTAAGATTATGTATAATGTTGATTTTGTTAGAAGACAAGTTACACACATTTTACATCTTTAACGTCTACACACTTGAAAAATGTAAATTGGACATGTTGGACAAAATACACTAATTACACTAATTACACCTATTACTATCCTTAAATGAGATGATTAAAGACTATTAAAAGTGTTGAAACATAAAAATAAACTAACATGACAAAGTTGATCCATTAAAGTCTACTAGTTTAGTAGAAAATTGTTAATATTGAAAGATTGAATAGAAAAGTGTAACTTTTATAAGTTAGAGGACTATTTTAGTAACTTTAAAAGTTGAGGGACTTAAAATGATATTTTCAGAAACTTATATCTAAAAATATAACTTTGGAAGTTTGGTGTCAAAAGTGTAAAATGATAACTTTCCAAGGTGGATTTGGTAAATAATAACAAATGTACATATCTATCTTGTATAAAAATGTATTTTTATAAAATAGAGTTTTATAAAAATATAGATTTTCTAATATGTGGAAAATATATAAAAACAAAGGTTTTTATAAAAATGTTAGATTAAATAAAAGCTTGGTGGAAACTTATATAAAAATGAACACTTTTATATAAATGGGGATATAAAAGTGTTGGAGCATTATATATATATATATATATATAAGTAACCAAGTCTTGGAAATAAAAATACAAATATGTTTATAAACTTCCAAGTAATATATGTAGGAATTAAAAGGTGACTAATTCCAAGAATACATATATTGTTGAAACTTGGAAAAATTAACAATGTACATATATATATATGTTAAGTAATCGGATTTAGACGTGTTAACGAACTAAGACGTGAAATCGAACAAATAAGTATTTGTATTAATTACGGATAAGGAGAAAATAAGAATATATATTTTAACGGACTTAAAATATATAATCCGGGTGAAAATTACATAACACTTTCCTAAGTGTTGGAAATTTATTCGTAGGAGAAAAATGACGTAAATAATCTAACGATTAAACGTTTAAAACAAGCGTATGAACTTGACAATAAAATATATATTATCGAATCGACGAGATCCTAGTATATTTATTTAATGGGAAAGTAAATATACGGTAAAGTGAGTCGAGTCGAGTGAAGAAAATATATATATTGAATCGACAAGATCCTAATATATTTATTTAATGGGAAAGTAAATATACGGTAAGGTGAGTCGAGTGTGGAAAATGGTGTGACGAGTCGACAAGATCCTAGTATATATATTTAATGGGTAAATAAATATACGGTAAAGTGAGTCGAGTCGGGAGTGTTAAAATATTATATAGAACGACAAGACCTTAGTATAATTATTTAATGGGAAAATAAATATACGTCAAGTGAGTCGAGTCGAGAACAATATTACACAAGTTAATCAATATTCTTGGAAATATAAGTGTAACTTGCAAAAAGGGTATTCCATCACCAACGAACCTAGGATACACGTTTAATTAAACGGGGAATTGGACTAAATAGTGGTTTGGGAGTTGGGTGTACAGCTTGCCGAAACACACGCACTATAGGCATAGTGACTTATACGTCTAGGACGTTTGTAGGTGTTGACCTTGGACATACTATTCTCTAGTTGGATTTGCGCGTTTGCTTGAGGTGAGTTTCACGGCCCCATTTTACTATTTTTATTGGGGGAAAGATATGTTAGGAAAATGTGTGACAGGATAAATTACTTGAGTAGTTAATCGCCACTCGGGGTTGAGTCCTTGCTACTGTAACCATTAATTCAGGGAAATGAAACCGAAGGAATATTGGGATAGTACTATTGGTGCCTGACAAGGCCCACCCCAAATCGATAGCGTCAATTATGCATCGGCGTATGTCAGGGGTGCTCATATTCTGAAATTAAGTCGTTATGTACCGAGAAACGACTTGGGGCGGGGCATTGCTAGTCTTGGTTTGGTTAAGTTATGGGCTCAAGTAGATTATAGGAACTTGCAACTCCTATAATAGTCACAACATGTTTTTATTTCCCAAAAAGTGAAGTTTTATAAACTAAAATCTGTGGACTCACCAATATTTATATATTGATGATTTTTTAACATATCTTTCAGGTAATTGAACGATGAAGGTTTGCATGGCTGGTTGGGGCGGGGATCTCCCATACGTCGGATATTTTGAGGGGTTTTACCTTTATTTCTCATAGGGTTGGGATATATTCGAGAAACCTCTTTTTATGTATTAAACTATGTTTTTATGGATATGTAACCTTAAAACTTGTTTCGACGTAATAATAAATGATCTCTTTTCTTAATTACTTGTAGTTTGTATTGATCTTGACTTTGTACTCTTGAACCGTTGCGCCACGTGTTTCTGTCATTGGCGTGGTGTGACAATATTCAACAACAAGATCAACAAAAGAATACTCGAAGACTTTATTAATCTTAGTTTATCAACAACAAACAAGAACTATTAAACAACAAAGAACTCTCTACAATAGTTAATTATCCACACGGTGATTAACACACTCTCTAACAATCTAACAGGAACAAATAATAACAGATCTTTGATGAGAATATCTGACTACAAATCCTAGATTTAGAGAACATGACTCAATAGAGAGAGAGACAACTCAATAGAGAGACAATTATTGCAGGTCCCTGATCGATTCCCCATCTCCAAACTACAATCCAAACCTAACCAGTTTTTGGGAAAACCGGTATAAAAAACGGTATTTTTTATTAATAAAACTGAAATTTTATATAAAAAATTATATATAAAAAGTTATGAAAAAGGTTTCTACACATATAAATATATACCCATACACATTAAAAAATTATAAAAATCAATAAAAGTTGAACTTTATGAAAAAAAAATTGTGTTGGTTTTTAAGAAAAAGTACGCTCAATAATTGGTTCACAAAACGAAACTGATCTCCGAAACCGAGACGAAACCGAACCAGAACCTAACTAAAACCGATTCGGACACAAACCAGTTCGGTTACTTAAAAAAACCGATATGTGCACCTCTACCTCCATCTAACAGCGTGTTCTCTTGAATAAGTCCAGCTACAGCCCAACACCTTTTAGCACAATCTTTAATAAGTCCAGCTGCAAGTCAAGTTCATCCACAATTCTCCGAGTACAAACCCAATACAAAACAAATATAAAAAGAACTGAGTAAGCTGAAATAATAAAAGTGACAAATCAAATCGTTATCTCAACATAAACCTACATAAACTATAAAAAATTTCTAGTAGATGAGTTATAAACTTGTTGCATACTAACCTATTTGACTGGAAATAGTGAATGTGTCATGCATGTTATCATTATTAGAAAATTGACTGGTTTGGTGATGTATAGCCGTGACTGATATGTCGATAAATTTTTTTTTATATAGTTATATAAAATGATGTATTTTGCATGAAATTATAAAATTGCAAGGGCAGACATGATTTTGTTGGGACCGTGCTAATTTTACCCCCCAACTTCTAAATCAACCCCTTAATCCAGGCGCCTCGCTTAGGCCTAAGCGAGGCGCCTGGGTTAATCGTTTTCAGGAATCTTAAGCTTTATGTCTAATCAGGCAGTCAGGCGCCTCGCTTTGGCCAAAGCGAGGCGCCTGACTGCCTGATTAGACATAAGGCTTAAGATTCTCTGAAAACGATTAACCCCAGGCGCCTCGCTTAGGCCTAAGCGAGGCGCTTGAGAGTTTGATTAACCTTGATTCAACATAAAGCCTGATATTCCCTCGAATTAATTACCCCAGGCGCCTCGCTTTGGCCTAAGCGAGGCGCTTGGTTCCATCAGATTTTGGCTATAAA
This sequence comes from Ambrosia artemisiifolia, assembly GCA_032199755.1. Classification (NCBI taxonomy): domain Eukaryota; kingdom Viridiplantae; phylum Streptophyta; class Magnoliopsida; order Asterales; family Asteraceae; genus Ambrosia; species Ambrosia artemisiifolia. The sequence goes on along the minus strand of CM063513.1, from coordinate 56,288,012 downwards.
TTCAATCGATTTCATAGTTTTTCATTATAAACTCGTTCGATTTGAATTCTTTGTCCACAAACATATATAACATGTCGTTTTACGACTTAATTTTCGGTGATTCTTACGACTATAATTCATATAATGTCGAGGAGGGTCCGTCATATAATGTCGGGCAGGGTCCGTCATATAATGTCGGGCAGGGTCCGTCATGTAATGTTTCGGAGGGTCCGTCATATAATGTTTCGGTGGGTCCGTCATATAATGTCGGGGAGGGTCCGTCTAGTAGTAATGTCGAGGAGGGTCAGTCTGGCATTCGTTACCGTGACAATGCGGTACAACTAGACTTGAATACACAGTGGAATGACCCGTATGAATTTGAAGACGAGCCTAGTCAACCTGCCTACGGTTATACTTACGACGCTAACCGTGGTGATGACACATCTGAAGAACAAGACTATACGCACTATGAAGACAGCGCTGTCGATGAGAAGCGGGTAGAAGATCAGGAGGAAGGACCTAACCCGATCAACCCTTGGTTCGAGACTAACCGGACATTTTCGACACGCGATGAGTTGATCGATTGGGTACATGATACGGGAATGGCAAATGGTGACGTCATAGTTATAAAAAGATCGAAGAAAAGAGGAGAACATTTCGTGAAGGTATATATTTCAGTCACTGTTGTTTTTAAGTTATTAACAAATGCGTATTTTTTAAATTGTTATTTAAAAAGCAATAATAAACTTAACTTATAAATTAGTTACTAAAAACACGTGTTTTATCGTTGGTCAAGGTGAATTCCCTACGGGTGCACCAGTGATTTTTGGGCCACACACCTTTAGGATTACGTTTCTCCTTTGCTAAGAGTATTGTTAATTTTTAATTAACAAACTTTTTTATAATTTATTATTTAAAAAAATTATAAAAAAAAACTTATTTTCTAATAAACTTATTTTTGTTAAGGTTGTATTTCAATGCACTCTTGGGGGGGAGCATAAGAGTGTGGCTTTGGTGAGGAAGACAGGTAGCAAAAAAATTGGCTACCCGTTTAAGTTGGCAGGGGTGTTTGAAACTCGGTCACGGGTTTGGAGGTTAAAGGTGAAAAACCCGACGCACAACCACACTCCCTTTGAACACTTAGAGGGTCACTCGTATGCCAGAAGGCTTTCTGTGGATGACAAGCAATTTGTGGGAGAGATGACAGAGAATGATGTTCCCAAGCGTAGCATCTGGAGAATGATGCTTTCAAAGAACCCGGAGAGAAAGACTACCCTGAAAGATATACACAATGCTGCTCAGATGATGAATGCTGGAAAGGGAGTCATTCCCAAAGGTGACATGGAGCACCTCGAATACTTTCTGACGGAGAGAGGATTCACCTACTACACGCGTGCGGATGAAACCACGAAGGCTCTCACGGATATTTTCTTCGTTCACAAACTTTCACATACTATGTGGTGCGCATTCCCGCATGTGCTGATGATTGACGCCACCTACAATACAAACATGTACAATATGGCGTTTGTTCAGGTAGTGGGTATGTCGTCGACAAACCAGTCGTTTTCGATTGCCCATGCGTTTATTTCTTCTGAGAGGATTGGTAACTACACTTGGTTGTTGGAGAGGATAAAGTCTATGTTGGACAGTTGTATGGAGCCGCGAGTAATTGTGACAGACAGGGACCTTGCGCTGATGAACGCGTGTGATGTGGTTTTCCCAAAGGCGTACAAGTATCTATGTCGGTTTCATATCTCGCAGAATATCAACAGGAACAGCAAGAAGGAGTTCACGGATAGGGAGTGGAAGGATTTTGTTCGAATGTTTTGGTGGCTGTGTGACTCTACGACGGAAACCCTATACGAATACAATTTGGGGCAATTTGAGTCATATCTGGAAAAGATGGATCGTCTGGGTAAGTAGTTTTACATAATTACATACGTACTTGTTTACATACACACGCCTGACAAGTTTTGGTTATATTTTTCAGACGTTTTTTCCTATACGAAGAATAACTGGTTGGACCGGTTCCGTCAAAAGTTTGTGTCTGCGTGGACTAACCAAACGCTGAACTTCCGCCAGACCACTACCAACAGAGTTGAGGGCTTGCATGCCAAAATTAAAAGTCACCTTCCAGGCAATCGCAACTCGTTGTCGACAATTGTGAGGTCCGTTGATCAAATGGTTGATAAGCAATACAGGGACATTAAAAAAGGTTTTGAAGAAAGCCTAAGAAAAACAATGAACCACCACAAGAGGCAGCCATTGCTTAATAAGTTACTTCGGAAGGTTAGCAAACATGCTATTCAGTTGATATACGAAGAGATCGAACGTCTTCGAACGCCCATGCGCCTTTACAATAACACTTGTGGATGCCAGCTTTATAATAGTTGTGCTTTGCCATGTGCCTGTCGGCTCGAGCAGTTACAACTTAATGGTACTTATTACTATTGTCCATATGATATTACTACATAATTTATTACATGATTTAACTTTATAACATATGTTATTTATTCAGGTGAGGAAATCCATTTGTTATCGATAGACGTGTTCTGGAGGAAGCTTGACTTCAAACCTGCGACGACTGGTTGCGAAGCTTTAAATGTAGATAATTTCTGGGCAGAATTAAAGCAAACGGTTGATACGAAACCAGTTTTTACCCAATTAAACTACCTGGACAAATTTGCACAAATCGTCACAGGCAAGTACTCCCCCAATAAACCGCCTGTTGTGCAAAAGAAAACCCGTGGTCGTCCAACCAAGAAGCAGCAAGAACAAAATAGAGAACAATCTGCAAGAAAGAGCTTGCATATGCCTGCTGAAGAAAGTGGGTCCGACGAGGAGTTTGAATTTCCCCGGCACAGCTCTTTCGTACCATCACAGGAGGACCTCCTACGACCTTCCCAGTCCCAGCCATTCCCTCCTTACGAGCTTCACCGTCACAGCTCTTACATACTGTCATCGTCCCAGGGGGCGGCATTTGGGATAAATTCAATTTCCCGTTGCTTCCGCGGACAAAAAAGTTTGAGAACTTACTAAGGAAATATGGGGATAGAATTCCATCTGTGTTTCACCCATATATATCTAAAATAACCGATGTGAAACCTGATGGTCATTGCAGTTTTCGAGCGGTAGCTGTGGGGTTAGGCCTAAGTAAAGATGAACATATGTTGGTCCGATCCCAAATGCTACTCGAGTTGCGCAATAACGAAGCCTTGTATAGGTCAATGTTTGATCCGAATGACGAAGGACGTTATCAGCGTCTCTGCGATAGCATTTCTTTTAGAGGGGTGGCACCAGCCCCAGAAGAGAAGTGGATGACGATGCCGGAAGCGGGATTTATCATTGCACAGAAGTTTGGTTGTGTTTTTCATACACTCGACATTAGAGCTTCTGATACAGTTTTCCCTCTATTTTTAGGCCCAAGTGCTTCTCTACCGCCTATTATGACGGTAGCAGTTTTGTTCGTGGACCGACATTACGTCAACATAACGCTTGAAGGATCATATCCAATGCCTCCCCCGAATAGAGTTTGGAGTGCTTTTAAAACTAAAGGTGGTGAGGAATGGGCAACTATGTTTGAAAATCAAATCAATATGTACAAAGAATTAGTTTTCCCGAAACGGGACCCCAATCAAAGTCCCGAAATACTAGATTTAGATTAGATATGTGAAATTTGTAAAAATATTTAAACATTGTTTACGTTCTTAAAAATCGTTTTGGTTATGTTTATGTCTTCTAACGGGCTTGTCGGGTCGGAACAGTACGGTTCGTTAACGTGCCGATCAGGTCGGAAAAGTCCGGTTCGTTCACGTGCCGGTCGGGTCGGACTGTTTTGGTTCGTAAACGTGTCGGTCATAATAATAATATTAGTAATAATATTATTATTAATAATACTAATAGTAACAATAATAATAATAATAATAATAATAGTAATAATAAGGAAAAATAATAATCGTTCACGTGCCGGTCGGGTCGGACTGTTTCGGTTCGTAAACGTGTCGGTAATATTAATAATATTAGTAATAATATTATTATTAATAATACTAATAGTAACAATAATAATAATAATAATAATAATAATAATAATAATAGTAATAATAAGGAAAAATAATAATCGTAATAATCGTTCACGTGCCGGTCGGGTCGAACTGTTTCGGTTTGTAAACGTGTCGGTCATTGTTTTTACCGGCTTGCAATTTACAATTTGGTGTTAGTTCATTTATTATTTATGGGTTTAATATGGACCATATTTATTAGACAATTAAACATTCAAAACAGACAACATATATATATATATAAACAAAAGATCAACTGCATAACAACAATAATAATAGTAATAATTTGTCCATACAAAAAAAAATACAAATAAAAAAAGTCTACTGCGGCGGTGGTGGTGGGGCCCCCTGTGCTGGTCCACGGTGTGGTGGTGTGCGTAACTGTACCTGCCAATGCGTCGCCACCGCCTCCATCGAGTCGACCGTCCACTCCTGAATATCCCGCAGCTCACCGATGCGGCGATCGATGTCCTCCGCCACGAAACGCGCAGCAGGAGTGAGGTCATCATATATATGGCGGGGGTACTGCTGCTGTGGTGGCGGCGGAGGAGGAGGTGGGGGGGCGTCACCGTCCTCAGGCTCGTCGACCTGACCCGCCATGGAGACCAGGAGAGGATATCCCGGACGCACCTCAGCGTAGGCCGGCATATCATCGAAGGTAGGAAGGGGGGCCGGCTCAAAAGCCCTGGTGGTTCCGATAGCTCGAAACCGCTGCACACCCTTCGAGACCTCGAAGAGGATCCCCATGCTCCGGGCATTGGCGTCACCAAGCACTACCGATGGGATCGAGGGCGACAACCGAGGGTCAGTATCTGGCGAGAGCCCCAGATTACGCGCAATCTGAGTGATGAACGCCCCGCCATGGAGATGTGACCGAGCCTGGCGGTTGTGGCAGCACTTAAAGTACTCGACCAGGGACGAGGCCAGGTTGCACGGCTGCGGCATAATCAAACAGTACAAAAAGAAAAGGTCACTCTGGTTGACCTTTTCCCGACTGTTCCCCCGTGCTGCGATAGAGGTGGCGATCGCATGCTGAAAGTAGTAGTACAGGGGGTCCCTAATCGACGTCGCCTTCGCCCAATTCTTGCCAAAGTGCGATTTGGCGATGAACCTCCAAAACTTGACCAGGGTCGGCCTATCCACCGTATGGAGAGCGTCCCGGTACAACGAAGAATCAATCTCTGGGGCTGTGTACAACCCAAAGTAACAGCAAACTCCTGCAAAAAATAATTGTAAATATTAACAACTTTGGTAACATAATAATAAAATGACAGATAATTGAAATAACATACCTCATAGGTCATCTTCTGCCACTGCCTCGCCACCCGAAATCGGATGGGGCGAAAAGTCTCAGCCGGGTTCGGGTTCTGGTCCGGATCCAGTACCTGGAACGACGACAGAAACTCTATCGTCAAAGCCCGGTAAGAAGGCACCTGGGCTATGTCAAAGAGACGACGCCAGGGGGTGTCAAACCCCACAAAGTCGTTCGCCCTGGTGGTTTCGCCGACCTTCTCCAGAAGCTTCCAACTGATGTACATCTGAGGGTCGACAGCCATATGACGCAGCTTCTTGCAGCTGCGCTGCGCATGGTCATACCCCTCCTCAAAGTACAGGTAATCGTGGTCCAGTAAGGGGTCCGGTGGTGGAGCCCGTCGACTCCTCTTCGGCGGAGGCGCCGGTGCAGACGACCCAGCGTCATCTCCACCACCAAAACCTGCATCTGAAAAAGCTGGCTCC